>CAJQUW010007849.1:0-155547 GCA_907163375.1 Prostheceraeus crozeri
ATCAGCAGTAAAAGCTTTCCATGTGATAGAAATAATTTGCATGAGTTCTGAGCCTTGTAAACTTAGACTTTTAACTTTGATGAGCTAAAAAGTCGCTGCATTCGTAATAAATCGATATACGAATATAACAAAACTTATTCAATAATATGGCAAACGTGAATAAGGAACCTTAGATATAAGTCACCTTCATGTAGTAAATGTAACACATAGTGGCTTTTTAGTCACACAAAAATTACGTACAACTATGCAACTAAATTATGTTAATTGATGTGTCTGATGGATAGATGGATGTTCGAATAGATGGACAGATGATCGGCAAAATTTAGGCGGTCCGCCTACGGGTTTTCTAGACCGTCCCTGCCTTCGAAAATCCTGCGCGACGCCCCTGCTTAACACGGCTTTATTCGACCATAAACGCAGCTAGATACACCTAGGAACAAACGTACATAGAGTAGGTGTAGCATATGGCCTAAAGGAATTAGGCATGTAATCACGATAGGTTTTACAGCAAGATCACGCTGCTACTCAAAAGCAGAATTTGCTGCCTGTCGTAAGAGATTCTAGGCGGCGTGCTAGTAATGACCCGCTTTATAAGTCACCCCAGGTCTTTTTCTCTCATGTTTTCGTCGTTGAATTTGAGGACCTAGAGCTATTACGCGAGTGTGTGGCGGCGTAAATCATGATATTAAACATAGTTTTATGTTCAAGTAAAAACATACAATGGATAACTTACTCTCAGCTGATGAATCGCCAGCATTAGGGGGTCACCACGCAGTCTTTGAATCCGCCGCCGTCTTGTGAATCCAAGGCTTCAATAGGAACTACTTCACTGATTGAATCCATTGCCTTAGAAGGGACTATGGTTGTCATCGATGAATACGTCGTCAATCGGATTATGGAGTTCAAATGCTATGTTCGGGCACATTTCGATTAGAGCTCTGAGGACTGTGTGGCATGGCTCAGGAGGTGGTGGCCCGCCTCCAGTTTTCTTTAATGACTTCTTGTGTATTGAGTGTTCTTTCTTTGCGTCACGCTTTCAGTCGACGGTATAAGTTCCTGAGTTTATGTTGTATCAGATGGAGCTTTCGCGGGGAAAGTTGTCATTGAACTTGCATCGCCTACTATTCTTTCCAGCACTTGTTCTTCTTTATATTGATTAATTGTCGAATTCTGACAATTTCGATATAACAGTAGGCTCTTTCTTATAACGAGTTCTATGGATATTCTTTCTCGAAGTGAGGAGTAAATTTTCTCTTTTCATCCCACTTTGCACCTCAACTTTAGAGCTACCATTCGCAGCACTACTTGCCATGCTGACAGTCCTTGATTAATGACAACTTCATTCGGAGAGAAAGAATGAAACTGGAAGGCATGTGAATGGTCGAAACAGTAAATGACGTCATGATGACCTATTTTATATCGTCATCGTCTAATCGTCAAGTTCTCAGAAACCGTTTTTGACAGGGTACCCTGTCGACACTTGTGCTACTTAACACAGAGCGTGCAGAAACCCGATTTAGACACTGTTATCTACGTAGCCAACGTGGTCGAGCATTGATCTAAATAATCAGAGTGATTTTCGTAGAAACCCACCCAAAGTGATTCACTGAAGTGAGATTTGTGAGGGAATTCCAGTGATTTGCGACGTCAATTTCGAACTCTCTCCACTACAGTTTAATTTCAGATCTTTTGAGTTTGCACTGATGACCGCGAGCTGACGTGTTAGAGTCTGGAACAATGAGTTCGCCAAACGTGTCATCAATTTTTCATTTCAGTGAGTGTACCTGCACAACGCCAATCAAAATTTACCGCGCGCCGTTAACTTATCTTATTATCCACGATCCACTGTCAAATTTTGTGGTAATAGGCCCAGGTTGCATTGAAATCCGTTATTCATCTCTAAGCTCCACGTATTATATAAACTATCCAATGTACAATGTACATGAATTGAAATTATTCAGGATCTGGAATAATTTTACATTATATAGGCGGAGGAATGCACAATACTTCCAAAATTCATACAGGATAAAATATAGGATCCTGATATAGTCTCACTGATAAAGTAGGGTTTGAACTACTTGTACATGCAGTATAAGCTGCCAGCAGTCATTTTTTTAACTGTTTAAAAACAGTTCGCAATATGTGTGTCACAAAACATAGGCCCTATGTGCAGATTCTCTCAAATTATGTTACGTTTACATGCTCTTTATGTTGGAATGATTGACTTAGCAATCTGCGAGTATTCTAGACTGAATGTCGTCAACAGTCGACATGGGTCTAATTAAATTAACCTGCCGGACGACCGGTCTTCAAAATTTGCGGCCGGCGGCCAACTGGCAAACTTGCTGTTACTGTGAACGTGCATCGGCTGGTTGCATTTTTGTTTACGTAACATTGCAAAAAGATGACTTTCGTTGAGATAACAATGCTCATAAGAGTGGTGTAGGTGGTCATTGAAAGAGCTGCTTTAGTAGGCAGGTTTTGAAACCGGTGAAGACAAGGCGTATACATATCAATACACGCTCTGTAGAGACATTTCAACACACACAAATCCATACAAATCGATGGGGGCATGCATGATGCAAACTTGAATGAGTCACGTGAAGAAAAGTTAGTGTGATGTTTGTGTATGACGCAATTTGTCTACAATAATAAGCCGAACATCTAAAATAGTGCAGATATATAGGATTTTTAGTTTATATATAATATCCGACAAAAACTTGCTTACTTTCAATCTATTTTCTCGATTCGTCAGCACTTCATTTCATGAACTGTGTGTACTTTTATTTGTAGGCCTAGTATAATTTAAGTTAATCAGTTTCAACCGAAGACAGTTTCGACAGTTCCACACATTCTGTTGATCATCACAGGTGTCTATCTCTTCTTTTAGCATGTTGCAGTGTTGCACAGTGAGTGCAAACGAGATATTTGTGGAGGAAGGTAATCATAAATTAAAAACCATCTTTCATTTGACATCTGAAATTTAACCACAGATCCTGCTGCTCAAATATATCTGAGTTCTGATTGATTATTCTGACCAAAATTATGATTCCGTTCGATTTTTATTGCTTTAAAGCCTGTGTAAAAACTGAGCTTGTCTTAAACTTGAATTCTGCTCGGTACATGTACCATTGCAATGAGGCACAAATGCAACACGTAGCATATGTGAATACATGGAATGGCCTAAGGAGGATATACGGAGCTCACCTTGAGGGCATGCGCATTATTAACCGTTTAAGAAGTAATTTTTCATTCGTTGGGAAATAAATGGTTAAGAGAAAATGAGACAGCTTTCCATTTCTGTTGTCTACGCAGAATACAGACTGTTTCAAGAATAATTACACAAAAATGTCAACACATTTTCAAACGTAAATCAGTTTCACCTTCATTAAAATCGTGCACATAGTTTCGAGTACTAGAGCAACCACAAATATGTCAAATCACGGATGATGAGCAATCACTGAAGTTTTCATTTGCATTTCAAAACAAGCTGCAATCGGATCAATCCGTACAATGTTACAAATAACAGATAAGCACCAGAAGTAGTAGGCCTGTATAATGCAAGAAAGTCAAGTAAAATTATTCAAGCTCCAGTCATCATCATGGTATTTTCATGATGATGAGACTTTTTCGGCCCGACAGCCTAACCTACAAGCATCATTAAATATGAATTGGAGCAGCTACACCACATAATCGTTCAGTTTGTGATACAAGCATGAATATTGGTAAGGATATACAGTTTGATGTACTGTTTCAGAAAAAGAAGTTGGACTCGATGAAGACTCAATATATGTATATTGAAATAATTGAAGTGATGGAATGCACAAGCGCTTTCTTCATTCTTCAGGTGCAAAGTGAAACAAAAAGCAAGATCATCATAATTTCAAATATCCATTCATCATAGATATGGAAGTTGTATGGTCATTTATATAGTGGGACATGTACATGTACAGTAAATAGAAAAGTAGCTTTGTCATAGTTTTCTATGCTAAAATACATCAACGATATCTAATTTATGTATTAGAATGAAACACAGATTTAAGTATAGAAGAACATATATGCGAGCTAATATAAAAGGCATCTCATATAAAAAGTGAATAAAATTCATAAGAAACGTATAAAAAGTGATTCATGAATTTAATTTTGGATGAAAGCGATCGATCAAATATTTTTCTTTACATTTACGCTCAATTTTGTTTTCAGAAAAAAGTTTGTAAAAAAGGAAAAATTGACATGTTGCCCTACCACACGTTTCCAGATGTTTACTTAATTTAATTTGTCTATAATTGACATTCAAAATTTGTTGTTTGTGAACCCTTACTCTGATTCTTAAGGATGTCCCAGTTTCTCCAATATAATAATTTTGACAACCGGGACAGGTGATGACATGTACAACATTACTGGTATCACAACTTACAATTTACACAGATTTATTCGCAACTGATTTGATTATGATCTGATTTTGTCTTTTATTTATCATTCATGATACACGATTAACATAAAATCATACAGTATATACAAGTTTATAGATAATATCTTCAGATGTAGCCTTTAGATTGATACTGATTTAATATAAGTGGCCCATCATTCGATGCATGTGTAATTGGAAGCTAAAGTGAAATAGAACAGGCGTTTATTTGCCCAGTCATAAATGGCCTCTACTTGTAGGTGTCGCAGAATCGTGTCGTGTCCTGGCTACAAGCCATATGGAGACGTTCGTGACAGTACAACTAGTATCGGTGCCTGACGGACTACCTGACTTACAGAAATGAACATCTCTCGCGATCGTTGTGCAGCAGGGGACATGCGAAAATTAACCAAGCGCGCTACTGTAGGATTTTCGATTCTCACATTAAAAAATTAATAATTCAACATAGAATGATGTTAATATACCCCGTATAAAGCACAAAGGTTGTCCCGCGCTCAGATTTCATTTGGGGGGACGTGTCCCCCCCCATGGCTACGCCACTGATCGTGACGTCACTCCATCCACTGCTTCTACCCTATCTAGAAGCTATGTTCATCCGCGATCTCCGTCCAGTATTGTGTATCCAAAAACAATCGGTATTGACTCTGACACTGCCTTGGATTTGACTTTAATTCACTTTCCTTCACTTTGTATATAAGACCATTGTGCACTAACTTTGTTTCTTCCCGAATTTTCACTTGATAAGAGTCGGGCGAAAGGCCTCGTGAAATAATATATATATATATGACAAATCAGTTTATTTGTTTGCACTTTATTGCAAGAATGATTAAGGCCACAAAGTGCTTCTTCTGATTGATTCCATAGAAAATCACTTTAAACAAATGTGAACATCCTAGCTCAAAATTTTGCGTAGAAAACAAACTTTTTGTCTAAAATGTCTCGATCATTGATCTTTATCTTGATGTCAGAAACCGGCTACACTTATTAATTGATCATTAACGATCTATAAATTTTACGACACTGTTAAGACAATATCCTCATTGTTAATGTCATCGAAGAAAAACAAAATATTTGAGTGCCGAAAGTGTGCAGATAATTTATTCATGATATTGTAATCTTTAAAAATGTAATTTCTGAACAATATAGATGGCATGTGTTCTGCAGACAATTTTGCACAGGAGCACTCATACTTTCGAAGGAATGTTTTGCTAACAAAAAACTTTACTACAAAATAAGTACTTGTGGATTTATCAAATCTAAGAACAAAAGAATGAGATATAAGACATATATTACAATATACTCGCATTAGACATCTGCTAACGTACACTACCGATAAATCCATGGTAATAGGCCGGTCCATAAGTCATTGAATCCTTGTCATTTACAGTACACATTACACATTACACAAAAGTGAGAAATCTAGTCCGTTGCAACGTAGCAAACACACCTGCTTTGAAGAACTATTTCGCAACCACTGCTTGTCAGCTTTTCGTATGCTTTAAAAGCAATTTCAAAACAAAGCAGAAATGACTTGAGGTCTGCAAGTAAACTATGCAGAACTTTCGTACTTTTACAGCAATATTTAGTAGTGGTTTACAGCTAAAACGTATAGATAGTATACCTAGTGAACAAAGTCTACACTCTCAACAAAATTTCAATATAAAGCTAATAGATGAGATAAAAAATACCTTACAAAATTAATGAAAATGCATTACAATCGTGGCCAATTTCTTTTTTTGAAGCATTACATCAAACTCTATCCCTACCAATTTTCATGCTGGTATCACAAACTGAACGATTTTGCTAAAAAATGGCTTGTAGCTGCTCCACTGTCACACAACATACACGTAACATATGGAAATGCGTTCATTGTCTATCAGAATAAGTATGACCTTCTGTAAGAGGAATTAAAGTATTGATTGGAATATCAAATGTGAATAAAGTTTACTACTAAAATTGCAAGGCCGGAGGCACACAGAATAAGCTATCAGCCATCGTTCGGAAGTCGCATCACGATCCATCATAACCCACAAGCCATAAGTCATTTTGACAATGTTTCTTCTCATGATAGGTAAGACAAGCAGGCAGAAGGAGAAAATATTTGATATTTTTCTAATTTTTGCAAGAGCATAAAGCTTAGTATCTCTTAAGCATAAAGAATGACGCGTTATATTACAGTATCGGTTCTGTTGAAAATAATCGCCCAAGGATTCTTAACCGGCTTATTGATTGTGGCTTATAACTTACGGCTTATTGCTCGTGACTTACGGTTTATTGCTTATGAATTATGGCTTATTCTGTATACCAGCGTTCATTGAAACTTAAGTGTTGAAGATCTGTTTGCGGCTGATGGCTTTTTGCTTATCGTGTGTGCCTCCGGCCCAAGTTTACTGACTTCTCACGCCATCTCGGGGAATTGTGGGAATTAACATTCCCGCACAACCGATGCTCAGTCATGAACGGTCAATCACAGCTGCGATTTCTGGATGATAGGTCACATCAATCACCCCACACCTCTTGCCATACTTACAGTCATGTGAAATATCAAACTATCTCACAACAAGATGGCCGAGCGCACCCGATTCTATTGTCCAATATCATTTTCCCAAACACATGATGTAGCAGATCAATGACTCCAAAAGTCTATATTTCTAGATATTTCACATGAACATTTTCCAGTAATTCGAATGAGAAAAGAATGTGAGTGAACATGATCTTACAATCCAGACATCAGGAAGCAGACATCGATTTCTCAATGCTGCTCTCACGTTTAACTGCATGTGGAATACAACAATAATAGAAATTTTCAACTCTATTGTAACTGATTCCCGCTTACAATTCCCTGATCACAGCAACCGTTGTGGATACGGCAAACAGCAATCATTGCTATATTAAGAAACACTTTCGATCGCGAGAAATGAGGAGCTGTGAAATATCCTATAAACATACAGGATGTCATTGGTGTGCATTCAAGGAAGCTTGAGTGGGCAAAGTCTTCTTGGTGTAACCTGCATCAATCATAATCGGACCCCCTTAGAAGACGGACAGATACCACGTAAGAGATCCTCGGCACACCCCATGATTACAAACTTAACCAGTAGCCACATGAAGTAGACTAAGCAATCACCACATCTGAAATGGCCGAAGAAGCAGAGGTATCCATACTCGGTCACCTTTTCCATTATCCATTTCACATTTTTCTAATCACCACAAAGCTTTATCGGTGCACATATGATATGCTATTTCTTATCCACATTCAAAATTTTATACAATTTGAAGTACTTTTTGAATTATGTTTGCACGAGAAGCATGACCCACTCGATCCACGTATCTCATCAACGTTTCATAGATACATAACCAACGACCCACACGATGTTTGCGATCCACTTGACCGAAACCTCAAGACCTATTCGCTCTACGACCCACGCACAGCATTAAATAGTTTATTTATCTGCTGCGGTTTGCTAGAAGTGTGATTAATTCGAAATCGTTGGTATATCGAGGAACCTATTAAAAGGCAAAAAGGAATTCCTGATACCTTACAGAGATAGGAAAAAAAGTCGTGTGTGCCACTCAAATCAACCTAATTGTTAAATGCATTGAAGTGTTCCAGCATGTTACCTCACTATTTTGCAAAAATTCGTCTGACTTAGGGGAATTTGTTTATCGAAAGTTCGACGTGTCGGTGATGTGAATTGCCAGCACCGCTGATAAGATTTCTTTTCAGAAATACGCAATCTACACAATCAAAACTTAGAAAACAAATCCAGCAGATAGAAATATTGTGATACTACATCTAAAACTCTCCACTTCCGGAGAAATGCAAACCGAAAGTTCAGTGGCGGTGATGTGAAGTTAGCAACGCCATTTTGAAAAATGCATGTGCCAGTCAAGCCATTGAGCTTGCGGATTGACTCTACACCGGATCTGGTGCGATTTTCGTGAAATAAAACAGTGGCAGGCATGCTGGCATATTCCATCTGCATCAATTTTAACCACGCGCATGAATTTTTCAAAATGACGGCGCTATAGCTTCACATCATCGTCACTTTGTGCTTTTAGTTTGCAGTTTCTCCGAAGGCACACCGTCTTGGATGTAGTGATATGTTGACACAATATTACTAATGCTTTACTATCTATTTGTGTTCGTTTTCTAAGTTTTGTTTGTGTATTTCTGTAATGAAGTTTTAGTAGCGGTTCTGGCAATTCACATCACCGCCACTTTGAACTTTTGGTAGGCAAATACTCCTGGACTAACCGGATTTTTCTTCAAAATAATGGATGGCACACTCCAAATGTATCGATCAGTGAGGCTGATTTGAGTCACGCTGTTCCCTTTTTCATAATGGCGGTGGTGAGTGGCGGCCGGGGTGCATTATCAATCGTGCTTAAAAAAAGCAAGGTTTCAGCTGGTTTTAGCACATTGCTTATAACAGAGTGTAAAAATCATGTTCAGAGGCGTGGTTTCTAAAATCATATTTGAAAATACTGTTTTTAGACAATTTGTAAATAGCTATGTTTTAAAACTGTATAAATGGCAGCTCTATACCAAGTAAGGACATTTGAGGACTGATGTTTTTGTCTCTCTGACAACACAACTATTCAGTTGATTTTAGAAACCATAGATTATAGTAAACTGCAAACTGCGGCAATCTCACCTTTCGCTTGCGCACTAGGAATAATGGCACAAATGCAAAATTAATTTCAAATCCATCCAAACACCAAATATACACGTATGAAAACGTGGAATATGTCATTTATGCTAATATTTATTAGTTTAGATTAGTCTATAGCCCCTATCGAATGTCATTATTTGAAATTTCTGAAATATATGTTCTTCACCCTCAGAGGAAAGTGGTATTTAAAGCACTTTTGACATAAATTTTGGGTAAATCAGTTGATTTGAGGTTTAGATTGCTTTGCTTTACTCCACAGCTAAATAATGTGTTGAATAGTCTGGTTTTTGATGCGAACCTAAGCATGAACGTGTATAGCATAGGTCTATAGGAAGTCTTGGCAGCGTTCCCCTAACATTTTTAACCACCACACCACACCACTGCTTGCAGGGTCGAGTATAATACATTATTGGGTCGCGGAACCAAGGACTGATCACTGGAGCCGCGACAACCTATCCAATGAAGATGCCCATGAAAAGCACTATGTGTATTCATTGAACTATTATCATGATATTTACCAAAACGCACACCACCATTTTGAGAATTGAAAATATTTGTCTGTTAAAGTGTCGCTCATCAGAAAAATTATTCTTTCAACAATTACAAATTCTCTACTATTTCTACACGGGATCGTGTCCTGAAATTTCTCGCAGGGTGACATGTTTTGGCGCACGACAAGGAAATCAGAACTATGTCTTGGTTAACGCCCATCTATAAAGAAATAGAGCAACGCTCATCACTCGTGGATATCCACTTCTCCCAAGTTGTGTGAAGTTGCCGTATACTGAGATTGAAACACTATCTTTGCCAAACACAAAGCACCTATTAGCGAGTTAGAGTCAATCAATGATTGAATTTACAGATTGAAGTTCTATCCCAATTTGGATACCAATTTGGAACGTTTCTAAAACTAGAGTCAATCTGTACACACTCTAACAAGATTTGACGAAGTTCCGATGTTGAATATTTAGGTTAAATAGTCCAGCAGCCAGAACGAGTTTCTGAGGAGAACGAGGCCGAAAATGAGATTTTAAAAAAATGATGTACATCTTCTGCCTACTACGAATCGGTGCGTCTGCCAAGTTCTATTGAGTTCCTCCTTGTCAGACAGGATCAAAGAAAAACACATGTAAATCCAATGGGATGCAGATTGCATTTTTTGGCTAAAATGAAACTTTTTATGTTTTCGCTCATCAACTGGAAAGTATTAAGTCTAGATTCATTATTTTTGACATGGAATGTCTTCAGGTCATTTCCTATGATGTGCATGTGCTATTATCATGCTTCTGATCGTCAATGCATGTGAGAATGTGATAAAGTTGCTCAAAATGTTTGTTTTTGCCGACATTAAGAGGTTCGCCAAATCTTAATGTGTTTAGCTGCATAGACAGGGGTGCATGAACATGAAAGGAAATGACCTGAAGACATTCCATGCCAAAAATTATGACTCTGGGCTTAGTACTAATCAGAGAAAACATAGAAAGTTTCATTTTAGCCAAAAACTGCAATCTGCATCCCATTGGATTTACATGTGTTTTTCTTTGATCCTGTCTGACAAGAAGAGGAACTCAATAGAACTCGGCAGACGCACCGATTCGAAGTAGGCATAAGATGTACATCATTCTGTGAAAGTCTCATTTTCGGCCTCGTTCCCTTCATAAACTCGTTCTGGCTGCCGGACTAAAATCTACGTATAAAGAATTATCCTGTTGATTCGATCTCAAGATAACAAGTGATTCCAAGAATCATTGATTGATGAGGTGAGCTATCGACCGGAGACAAGAGACTAAAATCTAGCCACAAGTTTCATGATTTCTCATGGTCCCGACATCTATGGAATGATTCTTCATGATTAGAGCTTGGCACTGATATCCGGGCGAATAATATAAAATTCTAATTCAATGCCAGTGCATGCAGCCTGCCATTATCACTAATCTGTGCTATCTGCTCCACTAGTAGGCCTATGGCTGCATTTCAATGTAAGCAGCTGAACTAGCTGATCAATAATTAACACATAAAGATAGCTTGCCCTGGAAAATTTTGGCGATCGAAACATCCGTACGTACAAAGATTTCTATCATAATTCCTATAATCTCAGAAAAGTACAGATTTGTACAGATTATATTTGTAAACTTTACATAGACACCAACCTGCATTTCATTCTGAACTCTTTCATGTTACCAAATTTTCTGCTTTGATCAGCTACTCAGTTATCTCTTTTCCTAGTTTAGTGGCGGAGAGCTTTTTTAAAATCTACATGTCCACGAATGCGCGAAGTTGACTTTACACTTGACGAATGCACAATAAAGCAATGTAATGTAGGCTAACCACGGAGTAAACAAATTTTACCAGAAAATCAATACATACACAATCAGAGAACATATTAAACATGTATACAACATAATACATTAACTACATTGCGAGAGGCTTCCAAAGCCCTCGAATAATCATGCTGAATCAATGTTTTAAAACAGGACATTTTTCTCTTTTTAAGAGGAAATTTGGCACTTATGAGTTCTCCCCCCCCCCGACGCTTTCAAATTTGTGTAAAATCCGTAGAAATGAATAAGTTGTTACAAAATTTTAAGTGCACGTGAGTGATGATATTTTCTACCCACATGCCAAAATTTGTCCAAATTGGACAAGTTCTTTCTGAATTAGGGGTGATAACTTGAAGTGAAGTGTTGCTGCATCTTGATCTGACTTCCTCTGACCTCATTGTCTGAGCAGAAAGCACTTGAAGTTAACAAAGTACAGTAGAACCTCCATATTACGGACACCGTCGGGACTGCGCCTTAGTGTCCGCATTTTAGAGGTGTCCGCAATATGGAGTTACCGGTGATGATACGAACATTATTCGGGACTGAGCTTAACTGTCCGTAATACGGAGGTGTCCGCTGTATAGAATGTCCGCAATAGGAGGTTCTACTGTAATTTCCCGACGACTGAAGTGACGATGACCAAGCCATATCCCTTACACTAACATTTTCAACTTAATAAAGGTGTGGCAAGGTCACAGACCTAGGATTAGGGAAAGACTGCCTGCTTTCATTCATTCACCGTTACTTGCGCTGAAGCCGCAATTTTTTGTTTACATCGACGGCCGCTGAAAATACTTGGGCAAGAAGTTGGAGTTAGTCAGCGCAAAACGTAAAAGATCGGTAAATGACAATGTTTTATTTGAATTACATCATGCAATATCTTGTTTAATTCCTAAATTAGCAAATGTGTGACACCTCGAGTATGTAACAGGTTGAGAGGATGCTGATAAAAACAAAATTTCACGCTTACATCTTGCTTTTATCATTGAAGCAAATAATATAACTGATAATTTTATTCTTGACTGAAATTATTCAAAAGATGTGTTCTGTTGTGTTCCTCATTATGACGCATATAAGATACATATTTTGATTTATCAACCGACTCAGCACCCGAAACCAAGGAAGAAATGGAGAAGCAGAAACAGCCAAAGCACAAAAGTGGCATGTCCTTGAAACTGTATATTCACGTTGGCTTGAGGTTAGCTCTCGTCTTTATTTAGGCATTTCATGAGCCCAGAAATCTTGAATACGGTTTTATTAAATGTCTTGCTTAATATTGGTCAAGTTTACAAATTTTGCATTTTATGCAATAGCTAATTCAATACATTGGTACATATTATTTTCAATACATATTCAATACATTATTTCATTGTGTGTTTCAAATTTCAACTGGAATGAAATGATGAATTTCCCTTTAACTCCTAAAAGGTGTTTATTTAATTTAAAGCATGGGATTAGCTCTGAGCACAAACAAATTTGTGGAATTAAGGAGGGTATTATCGAGAAATGTGCGAGGGAGCGGCATTTTTCGATGATTTTGAGAGGTGAGCGAGCGAAAGAGCGATTATGAGCAAATGAGCGAGCGAAAGCGGAATTTTGATCCGCTCAAAAACACTGCTAGCAAGTTAGCGGCTGCAACCTTTGTGCTATATTATATATGAACAGGTTTGATCAGCAATTAATTGCTTTCAGGTGTAAATGCGCAGTATTGCGCAAGAATGAGAAATATATGAGAAATCTATTGCATGACTATCAAATTCTTACAACTATTCTGATGGGCACTTGATGAAATTAAATGGATTTGCATTGAAAATGTTCATAAATGTAAGCAAATGATTAACTGATTCTCGCAAATAAGTTGGGAGTAAAACATATTCATTACAAACGGGCAATCATGAAGGCGATCAATGATCATATTCTTTTCATAAAAGAAACGTTGATCTTCTATCTACTGAGCGTCTAATTGTACCTTAATTTGTAAACTTGCCATGCGAAGAGATGCAATTTTATCAAGCTGTAATTATGAAAAGAATGAATAAATACTTGCATCAGAGACCGTACGTACTGCGTGAGTACATATATAAATAGAAATGGTGTAAATGTTTGCCTATTATCATGTGAGCTTCTAATTATGATCGCTTTTATCAATTAATAATTGCCGCGGCGCGACTCTAATAGTATCCGCCTATTTTTTGCCTAATTATTTTCTGGCGAGAGACACTGTTATGATTTGTTTACCGGCTTCACGATTGATGAGAGCAGGCAGTCTTCCCTAATCCTAGGTCTGTGGACAAGGTAGTGGTAATGGGAAGATTTCAAACAACAGTGAATGAGACGAAGAAGGAGAGAGAACAATGCACACACGAGAAACAATAATGCGTCGAACAGACGAAGTCAGATCAAGCAGCTGACATCGCTACACTTCACGCTATCGTCTCTAATGCAAAAAGTACTTGTCCGATCTGCGTGAAATTGTGCATGTGGGTAGAAAATGTACTCTTTTTGCTATACTACAGAAAGGGCATGACGAATTAACCAGCAGTATATAAAGCAAAATTTTGATCGGTGTCGGGCGAGCGTTGGCGCGTATTGGGCGCGTATTGGGCGCGTATTGGGTGAGTGTTGGCAACTGATGTTGGACCGATACCAATGCGCTGGGCAACTTTGTTTATTGGGCCAACATCAGATGGATGATATTTGGCCGACAAATTTTTTTCCACTGGGTAATTACGTGCACCTGAATTTTGGTGGCGATTGATACATTTTTGCAGATGCTAGACAAATTTGAAAATGTGGGGGGGGGATATAACCCATAAGTACCGTACTTTGTATAGTTTCAGGGCTATTATCATTTCTCTTTAAGTATAAAATCCTTTTGATAACATAACTTACAATGCACCATATAGAAGCATGAGTCTATATGTACAACCATTGCTTGTTTCACAAATTTGACTCTTCTTGAGATCTAGCAACATAGATACAGAACCGAGCAACATAGCCTAGCCGTGGGCAGCTGAATTTAGGCTACCATCGACAAACAGTAGTCGTCTACTGTACTCACACACTAACTTGAAGTAAAATGTCGGATTTTTCTATGATTCCAAGTATCAGCGGGTCTCAGTGATCCTTCTCACGTTCGAATACCCGAAAGCTATATATTACATTTTGATCGATCCTCCGTTCCTGTGTCTTGTTTGATGCAGGAACGAGTCAGCGATCTTTTTATACGAGAATGATCCAATATTCAATCCAGAATCAATTTCGAAACAGGTATCCGGTTTTTAATTTTGATAGTATGATGTGTTGTTAGTTGGAGAGACATTCAGCGCTAAATTAGACTGCTGTTTAACTAAAATGTGTAGCTGCAATTATTCGTGAAATACGCCATATGAAAATGAAATTCTGAGAAGCCAGTTTAAATTCTGATGCCTGGTTGCAGTATAGGCCTATGTAGTTTATAGATTAGTTGGTAATGTAGATCTTTGTCGATCCCTTCGACTTTGACTCACATCTCCAAGTATTCTGAATTCCAACACTGTAACAAATGAACAGGGCCTACAATAACAAATATATGAAAAAAAGTTATATTATTCGCAACAATTAGCAAAATTACATATTGTAAAAAGTGTCATCAAATAAGTCGGCCTTGTGTAACGATGCCATAGCAAATTGTCAAAAACTCAGCATCTATATATATATGGCCCTTATAGTCGACACAATTATAATAACGTTTTAGTAGCCCCTTATTTGACTTGATGCATAACTTCTTATGTCTCATAAACGCTAAAAACTTTCCCTGAAGATAGCCCCGGCCCCTGTAGCGGTTGATAGGCCTCGTCAATAAAACTAGATCGAGTACATCTATCGTTCTGGGCTTCCCTTTCACCAAAAGCTTTAAAAACTTTTTTCATGAAAGTGCATTTTCTATGCATTTGAAATTTTGATCGCTAACGCAGTTATGTTCGCCTCACACACATGACGATAAGCAATCTTAGAATGTAGTCATTTAGTTTCTTTTACTTGTACCACTCGAAAAAGTCAGGAAAAATGCTCCTAGCAATGATGACCACTGAATTCACAAGCCTTAAGCAGCGATATGTCGTCAACGTTGCAATCAACAATCTTTGTTGTGGACAGCAATAATTATTCTTGCATTTTTTCGAATTGACGAGAAAAGTATAATTAATCTACTAATGTCCGCGGTCAATTTATAACTTTAACTAGTACTATTTACCATTGATTTAAGAGACTGAATTTTTCAAAGTAAGTTAGTAGACAATTTTGAATAGCTTCAAGTGTTTAAGATATTACATTATCATTATATTTGAATAAAAAGAATAAGAATAAATTATGTATATTTTCCAAATGAAAATCAAAAGTAACATATCAAAGGAAGTCAGTAGGAATGGCACATGTAAGATCAGTAAAGCTATTCATAACCAAAATTGTCATAATCATAAAGCAGTTCTGTCATAAGCTCGTTCTGCAGTAAGGGAATGTCAGTCTTCCATTTCTTGGGTGATGCACGTGGAAATATAGTGGATTATCATGTAGTAGTAGTACTATGTGTTTATTCATATGAAATGGAAATCATTCATCGCAGATACACAGATGAAAAATACAGAGCTTGTACAGTATACAGAAGACATGCACAGTAGCTGTAGGAAATAAATTAGTTAGCATATTTCTGCTAGGTTGTGCAAAATAGAGCATCTGGGAATAAATGACAATTGGCGTTGTTGGGTTCTTGAAAAGGGGACAGAGACAGCGAGGGAATATCGGGATCTTGAAAGTTTGGGGGGGCATGATTTTATGCAATAAATTTTTAGGTTCCAACATTTTTCTGAAAACTGTTAGGGCAGATGCTTCCCTTCTTAGGGTAAAGCTATCACAGCTGCACTTTGGTCCGCAAATAATTTTGTACAAACGACTTGAACAAATTTTAAACATGTTGTGAAAATGAATACTCCAACTCAAACTATCACACCATGTAACACCTGAAATCTTCATTTCTGTGGCCATTGGGAAAGGAAATGGGGAATACACATCGAAGCGCTTCTTCCTGATACATAGAACCTCAGTTTTCGTCTCCTTCAGTTGGAGAATATGTGAAGAAGACCACATCTTTATGTTATAAAATTCTGATATCAAAAGCTCAATGGAATTGTCACTTTCAAACTTAGAAATCGGACAAATCTCGCAAATTTCATCAGTATGCATAGAAATATAAGTTTTGGATGACAATGGTTTGATGTCCCCACTGTATAAAGCAAAAGGAATGGCCAGTGGCGTCGCGTGCTCCCAGACCATAGGCCTTCGCTCCAAAGTGGATTCCTGCAGCAGACAGCATGAACTGTATAAAATAATTAATTTGACACTATCTTAATTTCACTGAATTTTCAAACACTTGGACAAGTACAACATTCAAATCATGCTGACATCCATGACTACAGAATGAAATGATGTGAGAAATAGATACTGATATTTAAATGAAAGAACTGAAGTCACTGAAGTCCTTAGATTACCTAATGTTGACTATTCTGCATGTGAATTGTGATTCAGTATGAGTCCTGACAGCCTCTTTTTCTGAACAGCCTCACAGGCATGCAATCCTAAGTCTAATATCCAACTCTTGTCTTCCGAAGATTTTAAACGTGAAATGACAATGAAAATGTGATGTTGATTTCTCACATGACGATTGATCACCTTGGTGAGATTACTATAGAGAGCATTCACTCTCGAGGAAGCTCCTCGCCAACGCAAGTCTCTGTTGTGATTATTATAGCTTGTCAATCACTTATATTTTTCAAATTTAGGGCTGCTATAATGTTTTTTGTGCTCCTCCTGATATTCTATCCCTTGAGAGTGGTTTAGTTTTTATTTCAATGCCATAAACTTCGTGTACGGTGGCTAGAGTTTTCTGCATAATCCCTCGGACGACTGTCCGGTGTAGAAAATAACCACTGTTGAAATCTCCGCCATAAACATAATATACTCACTGACATAAATAATGAAACCAACTATCATTGACTTGAATGGAAGTTTGTTTCATTTTTTTCTATGGTTTGAGATGATATCTCGCTTTCTATGTATCACCATTGAACTCCATATGATAAGGGAAGTGATATAGGACCATCAAATTTCAAAATTTGATATTGATCACAGTAACAGCTAGAAGTTGAACAGAATCACCACCTACTGCTGACCAGATTTGACTTATGAAATGGCGCACGATAACTTTACCAGAGGAATGGCAATTGGGATGATGCGTTGTGGGCAAAGTTCTACAACTGTTGCGAAAGAATTGAAAATTTCAAGGGTCATTGTATGGAGGTGGTGGTGTCGTTGGAAAGCAGAAGGAAATGTGGAAAAGAAGAAAGGATCAGGAAGACCAAGGGTATCATCCAAGCGGACAGATGCACGCTTAGTTTTAGCTGCTAAAAGAAACAGATTTGTGTCCGTCCCGAAGCTAATTGTGTACTGGAAGGTTGCTGGGAACGTTGCCTGTAGCGTTCGAACTGCATATCGAAGATTGCGAGAAGCTGGTATACAGTCTCGACGACCCGCTGTGAGAATTCCGCTGAGCCTGGAACATCGAAGGAGACGAGTGACGTGGTGTCAAGGTCATCAGTCGTGGAGTGACAGTCAGTGGGAACGTGTGCTCTGGACTGATGAATCGAGGTTTACTCTCGATTTCAACGATGGTCGGATCCGTGTTCATCGCTTGACAAGTGAACGATTTGCTCCATGTTGCGTCAAAGAACACGACCGGTACGGCGGTGGTAGTGTCATGGTTTGGGCCGGTATCTGGCACAATGGAAAAACACCAGCAATCGTAGTGAAAGGAACACTGACAGGACAGCGATATGCCGACGAGATCGTGACACCGGTCGTGGTTCCAGCAGTGACATCGAATCAATTGATTTTTCAGGATGACAACGCAAGGCCCCATCGCGCTTCAGTGGTCTCTAACAGGATGGCAAGCAGTGGAATCCCAACCTTGGAATGGCCCTCAAGTTCTCCCGACCTCTCCCCCATCGAGCACTGCTGGGATGAACTTGGTCGCAGAGTGAGGGAGAGGTACAACCACCCGCCAGGGTCTTTGAAGATGTTGGCCGACAGACTGATCGAGCAGTGGAACCTCTTAGACCTGGCATTCTTCCAGCGACTGTGCTCATCCATGCCCTCACGCATCGATGCCTGTTTGGATGCTCGCGGTGGTCACACCCGTTTCTAACTTAAGTTGATAAAATCATGAGTATCAAATTAAATGTTTTTGAGTAAAGCATTTTAGTTCTCCTTTTACAAACAACAAACAAACGTACAGTACAACCAAGTTTAAGTCATAAGTATTCATATCAGGACTTGTTTCATTCTTTTTGTCACTTTTTATCACGAATATGCCTCGAATCATTATCTCTGACTGAATCACACATCAAATTATGGAACCTTCATCGCTATCTCCTTTCTGCGGGTTCTAACCTTCCGATCCGACATTCAGCCATTGGTGAACGCAGACACGACGATTCAACGCGTCATCATCCTCTCCAAAATTTGGCGAAGCCACGAATAGGGAAAATTTGCGTCTCTCTCTATCTGAATCTAAGAATGTATAAATAGATCTTTTCTTGCATTGCTGCAATATATTTGCTTCTTCGTTTCTATCGGGAGAAGACGATCGAGCAAAGCGCACACGCTCCACATATCACACAAACACACAAATCTCTGTGATTTGCTGTGAACACATCCCCAGCACATTGTGTGATTGCTTGAAGATCCCTGCAGTTAAGAACTGAGCGCTGGCGCTCGGAACGTATTTGAGAGTAGTGACTTGAAACTATAAAGTGTGTGTAAAGGTGTAAGCGTAAAAATGCTCTCAAAAACAAAAAATAAAACTATTTGAACCTTTGTTTGATGAACGTAAGTAATTATTTTTGGGTATGCGGCGAAGGCCTCGCAGGCACGGAGACGACACCACTGGGAATGGCCCTGACAAAGAACCCTGTGGGGCACCACTTGTAACAGAGACTAGCTGACTAAAAGTGCTACCCAGCTAGACACACTGAAAACAGTCGGTCAAATAAGAACAGAGCCATTTGATAAAACCAGCTGGATAACAAAGTTCACACAGCTTCTCTATTAATACAGTAGAATTCTCATATATCGGCTTCGGCTATATCGGCGATTCGCCTATATCGGCGCATTTTCGCTGTCCCTGACAGAAAAAAGTTCGTTTATAACGGCGGATTTCCTGGAAATCCTCAAGCGATGTGTTTTGCCTAGAAGAGTCACTAGAATGACAGTATATGTGGACGCGGATGGCTGTAGATTCTGTTAGGACTATCCGATTCTAACTATTCTAGTGGCATGTGAAAATTTAGATCTTCTACAATTCATCTCGATCATGTTTGGGGGTTTGATCAAAATTGTAGAATCTAGCAGCCGAGGAAAGATAAGTAGGCTTGCCACTGTATCTCACTGATAATTCTCACATAATTAGTCTTTCATTCGACGTGATGATTGCATTGTTAACGCCTTCACCTACGATGCTGTTGTCAGACCTGACTTAGTGACTATTGCGTGATCAAAGGAGCACAAGCTACCGTCGAAAACATTGTTGAGTTCGATGCATGTCCTCTCTCTAGACAGAAAAGCGGCTCGCCACCCCATCCATCTCTATGGTTTCGCCTGCACGTGACTCTTAGCAGCGTCTTGATTTATGCATACTCTTCTTTGTTTTGTGCTTCATATAGCAGGTAAGCATGTAGGCATGAAGAAGCTTCAATCTTCTTGATTCAAAAAGCATACTCAGTTTTTGACAAACATAGTGATATCCGGCTTGCGATACTTGCGTTGCAAACATCAGTTCAGAAAGGTACAATTTTTAGATATCTATTGAATACATAGACACAATTACATGTGCATGCACTGTACGTGTTGGACAATAAGTCAATATGTACATGTATTTAAGTATAGCAACGCAATAATTCATGAGTCAATACACGTATATACATTGTATGATGCATGGCATGATCTCAGAGCTCGTGTAGTTTCACAAAACTTCAAAATTCAGGGAGTTCGCATATATCGGCGGTTTTCGTCTGTCCCTTGAGGCGCCGATATATGCGAATTCTACTGCATTTGAAAAATCGCCTTAGAAAAATCGTAATTTAGCACCATGCACGCACCAGTATCTGTGCGATCCAAAATTTCTGTAATGGTATTGTGCATAGACATTAGGCAACAATTTGTCTAAGAAAACTTTTTATAAGCAAATTGAAAACATGGAATATTGGTTTGAAACTTATCCCGCATAACACTCAAAATATAAGACTCCAACATTTTAAATGGAGTACGTAACAAATTGATTGGGCGAAGCTGATGATTTGCAAAAGCTGATGGTGGAGAATTCTTAGGAACAGGAGATACGACACAATATTTGAAAACAGATGTTACTTTACGTTGAATGATAGAACAATTTATCAAATTACGCAGATGCTCAGAAATATCCGGACATGCAAGCTTGCAAAAACAATTTGGCATACCATCGGAACCAGTTGCCTTGGTGACTAACAGTTTCTCTAAAAAATGAAAACATCATGACGCTTGGTCAATGGACACCAGTGATCGTCTACGTATTGACATGAGAAATCTGTCTGTGTAAAAGACTCCGCAAATATTTCGTTAATTCCATTTACAGCTGATTCAAGGTCTGGAAAATTGGATGCACAGAATTAAATATTTTGTTTATCTGCTGCGGTTTGCTAGAAGTGTGATTAATTCGAAATCGTTGGTATATCGAGGAACCTATTAAAGGGCAAAAAGGAATTCCTGATACCTTACAGAGATTGGAAAAAAAGTCGTGCGTCGCTTGCGGATTAATATGAGTTCAAGAAAAGTGCGTCGATTGCCACAATTCCTTCAGATTCGAAGAATTTAGATCATTGCGGACAAGTTTTCTCCATAATATTGGCCCTTCCGATCATTATTAAAAGAAGTAGCAGGCGTAGGAAAATTAGTTCACTTGATGATTTCACCATCGTCTTCTCACCATTCCTTACTGCATAGTGCATACACTGAATCGAATGTTAGCTAAGAAAGGGATGTGTGTTTTGGTGTGTGCGAAGTGATATCACAGCACGCACGCATCTCTCACTGGCTCTGGTGTCCTCTGCTGGCGGCTTATTGTTTGTCATTTCCAATAGCAAGCGATACCGAATTATCCATTCGAGTGTGGCATAGTGAAATCTATGACATTATATGACGTTTGTTTGTTCACAGCAAACTGTTCCTTTAAATACCCTAACTTCTAATGAACTTTGTTATTGGAGAAATTTATGAAAAGTACACAGAACTAGTTTCGACCACGAAGTGCTTGTTTTGATTCTCTGACATGTACATACGGCAAAGTCAATACTGATGTGCATGCGACCCTAACTGAAAACATTACATTGGCGACTAGGATGTTTCATATCCTGAGAGTGTGAAGTTCTTTCTATGCAATTACTAATTCATTTACTAAAGTAGGAATAGGATTTGACAAAACTTACTAATATTTGCATTACTAAAGTTCTAGGACTGAGCTGCTCTTTTTTCTTTTGAGTTATGGCTAGCGTCATTACTGGCGTTCCTGCGCCCACACCTTTCCTTCACACTCCAGGCGAACCACCCATTGCATGGGATACTTGGATACGTACTTTCGACAACTACCTGCTTGCCGTAGGACTAGATGTCACCACTGAGGAAGCTAGGTGTAGGGCTCTGTTGATCTCGTGCCTAGGATCGGAAGGTCAGAGGATCTTGTACACGTTTGACAGCTCCAGTGTTTCTAAACTTGCCGACCTAAAGAAGGTCATGAAGAACTACTTTGTGGGATCCACCTCTAAGTGGACATACCGACTCAAACTGCATGAGCGCATGCAGCGTCAGGGCGAGTCGATCGAGAGTTTCACTTCTGATTTGCGGCAGATTGCCTCCAGTTGCGAGTTTAAGGTTAGTACAGACCCGCTCAACGAATCACTGCTTGGACAATTCATTATAGGTGTTCATGACAACCGGGTTAGAGAGAAGCTTTTACTTCAAGATGACAGCAAGCTGACGTTCGCAGGCGCTGTCGACATTGCCAAAGAGTATGAGCGTGTCACGCAAGAAAGCTCCACTTTTAGGTCATATGGATCTGTTTCTAGTCATGCAGCACTCCAAATCCGTTCGTCTAGACAGCGTGATCGTTTTCAAGGTCACAAGCAAAAATCAAGTAAGCATATCAGTTCAGGTAACCAGCACACGCGATGCTATCGTTGTGGGTCTGATAAGCATGTTGCCACGTATGACCAATGCCCTGCCAGAGAGAAAGTTTGCAATTTTTGTAAGAAGATGGGTCACTTTTTCAAAAGTCTGTAGCAGTCGACCTAGAAGTCAGTCAAGTCACAGTACGCATCGAGCTCCAAGTCGTTCTAAACCGTGGTCAGTCCAGGGGTAGAGGTGTTAGAGTGAATGAAATCACCGATGGGCCAGATGAAGATTCCACTGTTTGTCGCATCACAATTTGCAATTTGGGTAATCCTAATCACGATGAGAAGTTCACATCGAGTTTGATTGTGCAGAGCCAGGTTCTCTCAGGTGTTTTGGATACCGGTTGTGGCATTAACATCATTCCACATCAAGTTCTGTCAACGTTTTGGTCTCAGAAGAGAATTCAGGATGCGCTTCATCAATGTGCCATCAGAGTGTTCACTTATACAGGAGAAAGAGTTCAAGTGATGGGAAAGATAGAAATTTTTTGCACTTCTGCTGACGGCAAAGAGAGTTGCACAGTACCCTTCGTTGTTGTCTCACTGAGAGAGAAGGAAGTATTGTTGGGCCGTGACTTGATGAGACGCTTTCATAGTATAAGAAAAGATCTTTGGGATCTACTTTCTCCAGCCAGATCGAACTTGAATGTCAACATGAATGCATGCCTGTTTTCTCGGAACTCTCCGCAGACAATTGATCCACCACATGTACCTTCTGTGTCTACAAATTCTATCTGTCAGACGAGTTATGTCAGTCCCACTGCTCAGGTTTCTCATGCTGATCCTGATTCTTTTGCAAATTTCACAAGTGATTCGTCTACATCACTCACTTCCCCTGCTTCTCAGCCAGATGTCGTTGCTCTAGGATGCATCAAAGGCTACACTCACAAAGTTCGTGTAAACTCGGATGTTAGACCTGTGCGCCAGTCATTGCGCCAAATTCCTTTCTCGATTCGGAATCAGGTCTCTGATGAAGTGAAGCGTTTACTTGCTGCCGATGTCATTGAGAGAGTTGAGGCATCTGAGTGGATTTCCAACCTGGTCATAGTACAGAAAGCGAACGGGAAGCTTAGAGTATGTGTTGATTTGCGAGCCGTGAATCAAGCTGTCGTTGTTGATGGCTATCCGCTCCCAAGGATTGAGGAAGTACTGCACTCCATGAAGGATTCTTCGACTTTTTCAAAGCTAGATTTGTCAGAGGCATACTTGCAACTACCACTCCATAAAGAAAGTCGAGATTTGACTACGTTCATAGTACCTGACGGTTTATTCCGCTTCAAGCGATGCCCTTACGGGTTGGCCTCATGTCCATCTGCTTTCCAGTCCGTCATGTCCAAGATTCTGAAAGGTATTGACGGTGTTGTATGCTACCTGGATGACGTTTTGGTCACTGGACCTTCTACTGAAATCCACAACCAGAGATTAAGGGCAGTGCAGAACCGACTGAATGACCACAATGTGAAGCTGAATGAAGCCAAGTGCATTTACGGTGTCAGCAAGATCACATACTTAGGACACGATATTGACAGACATGGCATCAAGCCCTCATGTGAAAAGGTCAAGGCACTGATCGAGTCCCCCGCCCCAACGTCATTCACTGAGCTTCGCACGACATTGGGTGCTTTCGGTTTTTACGCAAAACACATTCAAAATTTTTCAACCTTGGTAGAACCTCTGCGGTGTTTGTTAAGTTCTCCACAGTTCACGTGGTCTCAGGAAGCTCAAGTGACTTTTGACAGAATGAAGCTACTTATAAGTCAAAGTTCTGCCCTAGCACCTTTTGATGCCAATCTGCCAGTCATTGTGTCGACTGATGCATCAAATGTTGGACTAGGAGCTACGCTCTCGATTGTTGATCCACATTTTGGAAAGAGAACAGTTGAATTTGCATCCAAGAGGCTCACAGCATCAGAAAAGAAGTTTTCCACAACTGAGAAGGAAAGTCTTGCGCTAGTTTGGGCCTGCGAGAGATGGAGACCGTACCTTTTAGGAAGAAAGTTTGTGCTTGAAACTGACCATGAACCGCTTCGCATGATTTTCTCAAGAAAGGGTTTTGACCGAATGAGTTTGCGACTAGCTCGCTGGGCAACAAGACTCATGGCGTTCAATTTCAATGTGCAATATAAGCGAGGTTGTGATAACACAATTCCCGATTACTGCTCTCGTTTTCCGATTGAGGACATGGTTTACTTGCTATCGGATGATCAGGATGAAGACTTAGCTATTGTTCAGTCCATGTCAGTAAAAAATTTCCAAGATGCGTGCGAGTCATGTCCAGATCTGTCTAGGATAAGAAATTTCATTGAAACAGGTTGGCCAAGCAAGAAGAACATGCCTACCGAATTGCAGCCCTATTTTCTGATTCGAGATGAACTCTCCATTCACCAGCATCAAGTTATGAGAGGAAGAAGAGTAGTTGCTCCAGTTTCTGCTAGAGACGATTTGATTGACATAGCACATGAATCTCACATGGGTATTCAGAAAACCAAGACGAGACTCAGGTCTATGTATTGGTGGCCAGGACTACACAAGCAAATCGAAGAAAAGATTAGGAACTGCAGTGTTTGCCAGATGGCAAGCAAAACTTTCAAAAGTGGTCCAGCACCTTCAAAAGAAAATTTGCCTCTTCCAGAGTTTCCGTGGAAGCGTGTGTCAATTGACATTAAGGGTCCAATGTACTACTTGCCTTCATATCTAAGATATGCAATTGTTGTGATTGATCTCCACAGTAAATGGCCTGAAGTTTCCTTTGCGTCGTCTGTTGAAACTGATAAAGTCATTGAAGTTTTGGATGGTATTTTTTTCGAGGGAAGGATTTCCAGAAGAGCTGTTGTCCGACAATGGTGCTCAGTTTACATCCACATCGTTTTCTGATTTTCTGTGCAAGAGAAATATTGTCCACATTCGCGCACCCATTTACAATCCTGAGTCCAATGCCGTCGTAGAGAGATTCAACCGCACACTGGCTGAACAGATCGAGTTGGCTTTGTTTCAGAAGACTCCAGTACCTCAGTACATTCGTCAGTTCCTTCTTACCTACCGATCCTCGCCACACTCAACAACTCTTCAGTCTCCCAGTTTTCGTCTTCACAATAGGGAAATGCGAACACAGCTCAGTTCACTAGTTCATGTGAAACCCAAGAAGAAAGTTCGATTCGAAGAGCCATTCAGGTCAGGTGACCGAGTCTGTGTGAAGCATCCGAGATCAGGAGAGATCAAGCGTGGTTTAAAAGTCTCAAGAAACATTGGCAGTCGGTCTGTCATTCTCGATGATGGCCAGAAGTGGCACACGAAGCATGTGTCGACTTATCGATCGAACAGCAGGATGGAAGAAGAATGCTAGCTGCCGGACGTTCCGCGAGAAGTGCGTGGTGCCGTGCGAGACGTAGTGCAAGACGAGAATGGAGGAAGGCGACAAAGTACAAGAAGACGAAGACATGTGCGAAACGAGAACTTTATCTACTACTAGCTGTGGTTGTGATCGAAGTGATGAACATTTTGTAAACGGATGGTGTCACGTGAAGTCCGTTATCAAATCTTTTACGCTCTAGCGTTAATGCAGCGTGTTTGACATTTTCGAACATTTGACATTTGTTTTTCCTACAGGAGGGAATATGTGGCATAGTGAAATCTATGACATTATATGACGTTTGTTTGTTCACAGCAAACTGTTCCTTTAAATACCCTAACTTCTAATGAACTTTGTTATTGGAGAAATTTATGAAAAATACACAGAACTAGTTTCGACCACGAAGTGCTTGTTTTGATTCTCTGACATGTACATACGGCAAAGTCAATACTGATGTGCATGCGACCCTAACTGAAAACATTACATCGAGAAGGAGCAAGTTGTCTAGTTGTGTGATGTCCCATATAACTCTTCCTTTGTAGGAAACCGAAGCGCGCGCAGATGAATCTAATTCTGTGGTTGGATGTGATTGATTTCAACGGATCGTTCGTACATTTTCCCAAAATTACCATTCATTTACCTTAAATAGTAGTCAAATACCTTCGCTGTCCCTATTTTGTAGTAAGATGAAAAAAGCACAATTTTTTCCGATGACTGAATTTTTAAAGAAATGCGAGAATGAACACTGGGCTTTCAAAGCAATGTCTTGATTCCTCGCTTATCAATCACTTTGTGAAATGCATCGGCCATGAATTTGATGAAGGACTTTTGTAGAGACATAGACCGATTTTGTATTCGTAATGTGTTTGATTATTTTTCAAATATTTGTATTCGCATCTGTATTTTAGGATTTCTAAAAAAATAATTTTATGTTTTCATGTGTATGCTGCAAGAAATGTATTTGTATTTTTATCTAACCTTGCAAAAAATACAGTATTAAGTTACGAGCCTGCTGCGAAAGTAACTACTAACTAATAATCGACATTCTCAGTCAAAGGAAATGTGACAGTTTCTGATGAATGTATGAATCATATTTGACACAAAACATCCGGCCCTGGGCCTTCAACGGTAACTTTTTGACTTGTGAAAAGTTTTGAATCGCCTGAGAATCAGAAGTAATGATATCAAATTTGCATGAGAAGGTATCTGATATATAGATTGGACCGTGGAAACCACAGAAGTCCAACACTATGACAATGAAGGAACGACATGCACATTGAAGACAATGTTACTTCGTGGAAATGCGTTGTAATGGCTACGGTACCTAGACAATGTCGACTTCATTGGTAGTTGACAATGGTTAGTCAACTATCTGATCAACTTATCAGTCTAAATTGTAAACGATCAAGATATGCTAACTCATGAAAAAACTCATGAAAAATCATTCACTTGAAATCTGTAATCATTTTTATAAAAATAACCTGCTGTGCAATCTTATAGGTAGAGTGGCCGATCATGTTGGGAATGCAGAAGAAAGAATAACACTTTACAAATCCTTCTAGTCTTACCTTGGAGAGGTACGGGTAATATTTTGTTAAATTGACTCTGATGGAAGTGGCTATTGCTACAATACAGAAAGGACTGTATTAGATATCTAGAACAGTCTTTAGAAGACTAAAATATCATAAAATATTGATGATTAAAAATCTAATAATATTAATATTAAAATATTGATATTTTGTTAAATTGACTTTGATGGAAGTGGCTATTGCTACAATACAAGTTTTCAGCCTTGTTAATAAGAGTACTTTCTTACGCTTGATCATATCACAAACTATCTGACGCTGAAAGACTAATATATCATGATCGAAGACAAATATCATATGTAACTTTTATGTAATCTTAATATAATCTTTAATATAGCTTTTATTCTTGTACATCGACGTAAAAGGGTTCGCATTATTCAGATAAAAAACAACACATGTAATTTATTGAATTACAAAATCTCTGATGTTTCATTCGACTTAAATCATACGTACCAACTCGCTAGCATGTATAGACGGGAATAATTTGCAGAAATTTACCTATTCATCAAAACTTCATCGATGTTTTTCAGACATCAGGAACATAATCTCCGTAAAAGCTGATTGTTTTGATGTAAAAATTTTCACTATTTGCTGACATTTGTTTTGAGCTGACACCTACCATGTAGTCTGCTTATTCTATCTGTGCAGTATATCGCCTTACGGCAAGAATTTGCAGCCATGACAGTTTCGTCTAAAGTAATGAGCCTTGGGCAGCCCAACTTGCTGATCTTGCAAAAGCATGACTCTGGTAGAAACGGACTCGATTCCAAAATTTGTGTTCGGGCTGATACTCGTATTTAATTAGTAAGTCATACAAATGAGACATTTATGGTAAAATCCAGAAATTTTAGTGTTTTTTGGAGAGATTTTGGAGTGCATTTTGTGGCCAAAGTATAGGTCTATTGTCAATGTTCAACACATCATTCGATTTGTCTTCGTCTGCTCTAGCCAAATATGTCTATCACTCAGTGGCGTGCGGTGGTTTCAAGCAGTGGGCATGCGATATATTTAGTCTACCATAGTGCATGATAACATGTATGCCTAGCCTTTATGCCTAATCTATGTACATGGTGCATGTTATAAGTTATATGTACATGTACATGATCAGCTTATCACCAGCTAATACTTATTATAATTTCCAACACATTCATCTACATGTAGAATTCACAAAACAACTAGTATTATACATTGCAGATATATTCTGTATAAAATCGAAAATAAGAATCATTTAAAGATTAGATCCATTCTTCGAGACTTCTTGATGAAGTCATTGATGACAGTGTCGTAGAAGACGGAGGAGTTGTCCTGCAATTTATTCAACAACTTCTCGATGGCGATAACGGCGAGAGCTGACAATCTCTCTTCACCTTGACTGGTCCTAGTGAAAGAATTGATCCGCTTTAGTGCAGAAAATGATCGTTCACAGGACGCCGTGGTACTGGGAAAGGTCAGTGCCAGTTTCGTGAATTTGTTTGTCTCAGGCAGCGTTGCACCCAAATTTTGTCTTTCGAAATAAACATTCAGTTCATGGATATTGTACGTGCGAAATTCATTACTTTTGTAAAGAACGATCAACTCATTGCGCAACCGAGGAAAATCAAATAAATGGCCGTAGCCTACTTGTCTTTAAACTCGTCAAACAGAGTTTACGGAAATTGCTCACAGTAACATGATTACCGCCAGATTACAAAGCGTGTGGCTTTCATACATTGTGTGCACTGAGTGGCATGCACACAACTACAGCGAGAGTTTTCCTTCCCTAATTTGCAAGCATGCGATAGAGCGACCGAATGCTCCCGCCTTTGTACGCTGACGCCTGGCTTCATCGCCGCTGTATGAGGAGTCAATGCATAATGAATGGGAGGTTGGATGCGACGATGCCTCCACTAAATATTCGCCCAGTTATGTAATTCATTTATGAAGATGAAATTTTGTGATGTCGTCATACGCCCTACTGACAATTGGAAGGCCATCTAACTGATACTTGATGAAATAAACGTGTTGAACATCATGAATAATCAGATTACTCAAATTTGCATACGCATTCGCCGCATGCATCGCATACATGGACCGCACGCCACTGCTATCACTTTAAGTTTCATGCAAGATTTTTGACATAAAAATTCATTTGAAATTCAAAAACACTCCATTTTTGCTTGTCCACACGAAAAATACATTTTTTTGTATTGCTGTACAACAAAGAAAAGTAGCATATATTTAAGCTGGCTTTGGCTCAAGGAATCCCTAATACCCCTGAATTAAAGAAATATCAATAGTTGAGAGATCAAACTCATTGAAACTGGAGCTAGGTCGACAAATATGGCTGTCATGTAGTTTACCGGTATGACAACTTCCTTAAATCCTATAAATATAATTAATTGGATATGCACTACAAATTCATCGTCAGGCATAAATACATGCATGCATGCCAGCATCCACGGAAGGTGTGAGACCAGTCGAGGCAGCTGTGTCCCCTCCATTTGACATTCACTTTATTATAGTGAATTATTTCAAGCAAGCCTATTGTAGACCTACTCCAATTCATGACGTTGTAATGTGAATACAAGAGAATAACCCCAAATTATGCAAGATAATACATTCATGATGATTTCAGCTATTTAGTCTTGTCATAGAATCAGTATATTATGATAACTAGAAACAGTTTCGAAATTTGAATTTAGAATCGGTGTCTATTGCAGGCTATTTAGGCCTACTTACATTGCACCATAGGTCTAGATTGTTAGCTTTTGAATTCATCGTGAATACTACGAAATGTCGAATTGTGAGTATATGTACATGTCCTCAGCATGACTATTGAAATAGAAAAATGGATAAAAGCATCATGGTAGATGGATGTATATTAACTTTCGGTCATCACCGACGCATCAGCGTCATCGCAGCGACTCCTTCATATCAGAAAATCGGCTGCAGATCTCCTAATAGTAATTAGATTGTGGTTTAGCACACATAATGTATCTTACAATAACCAAATACAACTATCAGGAGCAAAAGAAATCAAATTTTTGAGAATTTTTTTTGAATGGACAGAAAAGGGGACCACTTTTGCTGTATTTTATCTTATGTCACATATGAGCATTTTCATCGCAGGCTTTTATACACATGTGTCCTCCACTATCTTTGAATATAAAAGTGATGAATTTCCATACATATTGATTAATCGAGGAATATGATTGTCAATTCTGAAGTACCGTACATTAAGTAAGATTATTATGATGATCAACTTCAGCCATTTCGCTCATTTGCATCAAAAATGTCTACAGAAACGGGTGAAGTCTTTTGATGATGATCACCTCAAGCAACTGCATGTATAATACATCCTGCTTGGCAACATAGTCAATCGATGATGCTGCTGATGATTCCTGATATTAGATGAAATAGCAGATATTCAGGTCTGTTTACATTTTTCAAATGAGGATGCGACTCAGTATTTTATTATTCTATTTACATTCTGTTTGCAAAATATGTGCAATTCTTGTGTTTGCAGTATTTATTAATTGTTGCAGGCGCGCCACCTTAGGCGATTTGCAGTAGTGTGTTTAAAGTTTTTTTAATAGATATTTAATAAATGCCCGTCGAAATTTCACTAATTTGCTAATTGAAAATCTCATGTTGATAAGGCATTTGTGCATGATCAAGGACAACTGCTTCGGGAGGGAATTTGAATGCAAACCGACAAAGGGACACGTTTGTTCTAATTTGCGGATTTTCAATTTTAAGGATATCATCGTCGCCATCTTGAATTGTTTGTTTTTGGAGAAGCACGCATGATGATCCGAATGTTTTGCTATTTAGTGGTAATATCGTTAACAAGCAGAGTCATTCACCACTAAAAATCAGGTTGTCACTCGACCAACACACGAAGTGGTCGCGGACTAAATAGTTTTATCAGAATGGTTTTCATGTCTAATTCGCTGCGTTATCTCAGTCGTTTAAAAGATGAAAGCTCAATGGACTCTGAATTTCGACCTCGATGAAGCTCTTATGAAGGTCAAGGTAAAAAAAGTCACGGACGAACTCGAGGTCAAAGTCGAAGTCACGGCTCTTCCTGTAAGTCATCTAACCTGGATATTAATTCAAACGTTTGCACATAACCAAAAACTGATATGCACAAATATAAACAAAATCTGCATGTATAGCTGCTTACTTCATTATATTTTAACAGCATTTTTATGTCAAATATTCTTTTTATAATTATCTAAACCCCCAACAATGCTGTTATTTCATCAAAATGAAATATTAAAAATATTTTCCGAAATTGAGTCGTTGTCGAAGTAGTTATCTTCAAATACCAGTATATATAAGGTCGGGTTTGGTTTTTAAATTAGTAGTTGTTGCGCATCTCTAAATTGCATGTGTTTGCGTCTGATGAACAGGTTGCGGGGTACAAGGAGTGCGAGCAACCGTGGTACAACATCATCTGGTCAGGATTCTCATTGTCTCATCCTCATTGATCATCATGAGGATCATCACAGGCTGTCTACGTCCGACCGAAGCGATCTTCCTTAAAATGCATAGTAATTATTAACTGTTCAACCTTTTTTCAGGGAGTGTCCAGTTTGTATTCAGTCCTTGCACATTGCTGACGTAATTTTTATCACTCTCGAATCGCGATTGTACAGGCATTGCACTGTCATCTTCTGTCGTAGACATTGAGAGCTTTGCAATTAAATTTCATGAGTGATTTCGGATTTTGAAATGGAAACTTAATTAACCTGCCTGGTCTAACTTACTTGATGATGAAAGTAAAACGGAACTCTATTTGTGTCTTTAGTAAAAATGATGATCTGCAATTATAAGTAAAGAAAACAATTACCTATTTTTTTTACAGTAATCCAGGCATAATATCCTTATGTTATGTAACATTTCTCTCCTGTTTCTATTGTCCATTAACTGAACGCTGACAGCGATGTTATGACTAATGATGTTTTATGGATGAATCACAAATAATATACTTCAATAGTTGTACGGTATCAATAAATTAGCACCTGGAGAACAAGCAAAGCATGAGGCGGAAGTCAACGTGTGAAGGGATGGTACACAACGAAAAGGAACCTCCTGTCAGTTACAGACTTTCATTCACATGTTGTTTTCCATTTATTTTTCATGCATTAATTTCTGTAGCAGACAAGTTGGAAGTAATCGTGTTTTATAATGAGTCAAAAGAGCAAAGCAATAGTTATCGCAGTAAGAATGATATCAGTTAAACATATCTGCAGATTACTCCAGAGCGCATCCAGGTACAGGAGGGTGAGTCTCCATTAATAAGGAGAGCAAAGTGCGAGGAAAAACTGGTTGCTGATCTTGTTAGATGTAGATTTTAAATTGTCTATGCAAGCCTAACAGGAACAGGAGAAGGTCTATAACGGCATTATGGCTATTTATAAAATACGAAATTTGGAAAATGTTTTAGATGGTGAAGATAAAATGAAAGCAGTTTAAAATAGGTCTAGTAGTAAGTATATTGCTTTTTGTCATTGTACTAAGCTTTTGCACTCTCCGTGCATCCCTTATGATGTCTTTGATTTTTTTTAATTCTAAGTTAAAAAATTAAACACATGTTCTGTTTTTTTTATTGTAAATTAGATCATAAACTCTTTTTAGACTTGGAATTAAGAATATAATGCTGCATGTATCATGACGTTGGATATGCAAGGTAAAGACACTTAGATAAAAAATAAATAATACGAGAGCTATCAGCAATTGACAAACTAAATTGCAAGAAAACGTCTTAACTGTCTTTTTAGAATGTTATGACTGTTGCGATCCAGTTTCCTAATTCGTAGCTGAAAAGGATTTGACTTCTCAAGACGCTTTATTAGAGAACAGGCAACGTGGGCTTATGAGGACCGATGAGACGTTCAATGAGTGTCACAGTGGCCTGCAGTCAGAAACAAGAGTAGGAGTAAAGCTCCGGCGAAAATCAGGAACTATTGGCAGCAGGAGCAGCGCGCGCCTTTTTTCCACGCACAGAACCGGAGGGGGACAGACGCTTTGTGCAACCTTGAAAAAGGCGGCAGCACACGTGGTACTCTTTGGTAGCATCTTGTCTTCTTGATATCGGTGAACCCATGGGTACAGCGGCAGCTGTTTGTATCCGGGACATACATACGCTTCTCAGAAGTGACGTCATTGTTGGCATTGGCGACTCCCACGCGATCCATGGATCAACCGAAAGAGGACGAGAGAAGTCTTCTCGCGAGAGCGGCGGAGAGACAGAGCAGCTAGAGCATGGCCATGTCCGTCACACGGTGGATACAAGAAGTTTTGTTTCGGGCATCTTCAGGGGAAAGTCAACGATAGGGTTTCATGGTTTTTTTGCCAAACCGCATCGATTACTTATTTTTCTTACTAACTTGCGATTCTCAAATAGCAGCTTAAATGTCAAGGTTGATCAGACGATCAGTTTCAGTTAAATATGGATATGAAATGAAAGAATGAAACTTGAGCTCTGGATCCAGCAACCTATTGAATAAAGAGATTTTACATGCTAAAGCATTTGCGTCAATAGAGCTTGTTGGTTTTCCGTATTATACTTGAGGAAATACCTGTCCGGTTAGCAGTCAAGTTAGCAGTCAAAATCTTTGAAATTTTGAGATTTAACTTGAATTTTGAAGGGAAGATGGGATCAGATTTGAATTTTATGAGAGATAACTATCATTTTATGTATAAATTGTGTTGTCGCGAAGAATCGGCATTTTAAAAATTTGACGGCTAACTGGATAGGTATCTTGAGGAATTTGTACAGCACAGTCATGGATAGAAGTTGAAAAAGAACAAAGCCATACTATCTTGAATTTAAAACTTTTTTTAACAGTAGTTATCATTTTTTGTTTATGTAAAAAATGCATTCAGAAAGTGCGCTGTTTTGCTTTCATCTTTGATACTGCTGCTCTGCTGTGTTCATCTACATGTAAGTGTATTTTTTATTGGGAACAATAAACAATAACAAAGTGTTCTAGTAATATAAGCTAAGAAGTCATTTACAGAATGCAGAAGAAAAGTCTGGTAAGCAAATCTAAGAATAAAAAAATCCTATGAAACTTGTTGGCCTAATGCCGACCGTGAAATTAATGCCCGTACATTACCTATCATGAGCTTAATTCTGAGGCGAGTCAATATGGTGGACTTGGTTTCCCCCAAAATATTAATTCTTGTTTGCGTCGCCAAACGAGTTGCAATTCAGTCAACCATTTCGGTGGCATGCTCCCCTACTTCACCAAAGACGGAAATAGCGAAGAGGACGCATGTCCAGCCCAAACTCTCACATTTCGGCCCATATCCGTCAAGTTTCCTCTTTTCTGGTGAGGCTACTGCCGATCCTTCAGTTGTGATCGCATCAGCAATATGTGTGATGTTTTGCGGATACACAACCGTCAAATCGACATCAGCTGGCCGACCCAAGTTCCACACACGAATTGAAATGTCAGCTGGTCGTGTCACTGAATCGTCAAAGCCAGTACCAGACTCTAACTTTGGATTTAGCAGAGCCTGTCGGCAGAAGCTGTTGAGGGCATTTCGTATGGCGAGTCGTAGCAACCGGTCCAGGGCTGGGATCGGTTAATCGGTTAACCGGTTACACTTTCTCCTAACCGGTTAAAATCGGCTACGACGTTTGGCTAGATTCATCGTGCATAATGAAATCCGATTGAACTGTACACTGGTTTCATGTCGTAGAGATAACCAGTCTTCGTTTCACAATCCTTTCAAATTCATTCATCACAATTCGCAATCCTTTAGTCGTGCTATTTCCCTACATGTAACGTTACTGTAGATTGATCTGAAGGCGTCAAATCCATTGGTTAGTGTTATCGGGTTTTCTGGGTTATCTCTGCCAATCAAATTACAGAATTTCAGCAGACGTCATTCGAACTCTTCAATCTAGGGAGAGTACAGCGCATAGTCCATATATGCTAATAAAAGCGGACTCACTTTGAATTGAATTAACAGAGAATAGACATGTAGGTGTTACTTCCAAAATCGGTTTCTTATGAAATTACATTCGTAAAATTGGTGGTGTACTAATCAAGTGGACCATATGCCTAGCTATAGGCTTATTAAGTAGGATTCATATAGAAGCACTGACTAGTATACTGGTATTAATAGTAGAAACCAAAACTAGTACGCTAACGATTGAGACATTGCGAGTAATAAAATAGAAAGGAATGAAAATCGTCCTTTACGAAGTATAGTTACAATCATCTTTCATGCAATGAATTATAGACAATCCCTGAAGTAATCGATGATCCAGTTGACGACTCAAGGTGGAAAATCCAAATCAGCCAGACTGTTGACGATGTAGTTGAACTTCAGGGTATCAAGGGCCTTTGAATAGTCGTAAGTAACAACCACAACAGCATCAATTGAACTATCATCTAAACGTGAAGTAATGTAGTCATGCAATGAAATCAAAGCACTGCAAGTGGAGGAATTCAGTCGATCCCCAAACTGACAAAGTCCGTAGTTGATGAAAAATCTTGACAACTAAACAAATACCGGGAATCTTCGTTTAACCGATTTCAACTGCTTAACCGATTGAAAATATAATCGGTTAACCGGCTACGAAAAAATCAACCGGTCCCAGCCCTGATCCGATCCCCTTCGACAAGTCAAAGCGTCATAACAATAAAGCTGTGTTCATTATATCGCTCGTATATGCATGTGCCGGTACGTTTGTGATGTTATGTCATGCATAGGCATCTGATATTATTAGTTTGTATGATGACTACTACACCTTTGACTCCATTACTAGCAATAATAACTCTTCGAGTACGACGTAGATCTATCTAAGTCACATGACACAGAAGCATTGGTACGTAAAATTTATCTCACTGCATGAGAATCAATCAGATAAACGATGGATTCACATGTACGTATATTACGATCATCACAATGTATCTTGCTGATAATTGTGCAGTTTCCGTAATCGCTTAAATTGATAACGACTTTAATGAGCCAACAGCTCTTTATTTTCTACACCTGTACCTGAATTAAACTAGAAAAGTGTCGTTTCACTTGATGAGTATGCAAATGTGCACACTGATAGCATCACTTAGGCAGCGATACACGATATGTACGAGCACAATTGAATCAGTTGCTGATTAATTACTCAGCATATTGAATGGAATGTTTTTGAAGTTACATTCTCCTCAAAGAACGCTAAATGCTGATAAGGAAACAAGTACATGTATATGCATTATAGCAACAGTATCGAAACAAATTATGATAATATTATCACTATTGGCTGCGATGCTGTTGTGCTATAGTGCATATACTTGTTTCCTTATCGGCATTTAGCGTTCTTTGAGGAGAATGTAACTTTGAGAGAGCATCACACAACATACATTGTACATGTACACTGTAAACTGTAGGGCACGAAATTTCGATTGAATTAGGCACGACACTGTAAACTGTATGGCACTGATTAAGGCACGAAGCCTAAATTTCGTGCCAATTAGCGCCTAGTTGGTGTCTTTCTAGTGCCACTAGGAGTGCTCGAGGCGCCACTAGGCGCTACTAGGCACCAAACCAAATATTTGTTTATACAATGAAATCGAAGGAAAAATCAATGGGCACGAATTCAGCACTATGAACCTCGTGCCCACTCGTATCTTGTGCTGGTTAGAATTGATGCCTAAATTTCGTGCCTAATTCAAGCGAAATTTCGTGCCCTACAGTTTACAGTGTTTACAGTTTACATCAATTCTAACCAACACAAGGCACGAATAGGCACGAAGTTCATAGTGCCAATTTCGCGCCCATTGATTTTTCCTTCGATTTCATTGGATAAACAAATAATTGGTTTGGTGCCTATTAGTGCCTAGTGGAGCCTACTGGTGCCTCGAGGCACTAAAAAGGCACTAACTCGGCGCTAACTGACACGAAATTTCAGCTTCGTGCCTAAGTTAGTGCCCTACAGTTTACAGTGTAGCTACTAAGCTTCTACCAGAACACATATTTTGTTGTGAAAATCGATCGGTTTAATGAAAGCAAAGTTGCAGAAAAGAGGAATAAAACAGAAAGTTGGATAAATATTTAATCCTGTCAGACAAAGGAAATTGCTCCATCTCCCAGGTCTATGACCTGTAGGCCTACTCCAAAGGTGGAACCGGTCGCTGCTGCATGACCGGTCAATAGATAGACCTGTCAATTTTCTTTTGAATCTATGTACTATAAGAGAGATTTTTATCTAATAAATATCAGATGCTTTTATATGTAACCACCTGCATCAAAGTTGGACTTTGAATTTTGGGTCAAACTTTGGTAAGTGATGCAAAACTTGGGTTTTCTATTAATGCTGAATATATACAGATCAAGTTACAAAATTAATATTTTGATTTGAATCTTAGGAGAGCTACAGGATAACAGCAAAAAATCTGATATTTAATCAAATTTCCACTGGATTCACAGAATATTTCAAAAATGAAATACTTGTGATTATTAGCTATTTCATTCTGGGTTTGACAATACCGCGCATTGAAAGTTCATACATACTGTATGTGCTGTAAGCTTACATGTCTTTTGTTGCATTTGTGCATATTGAATATTATATATTCCGTATATTTTACATCTTCGCAGTTATCTTCGCACCCTTAACTTTCTGCGATAGCCGACATTTATCCAAAAATAAATTCATTCCGATTTCGTATTTATTCTAAACATGCTTAACCATGCACTTACTGCGCAGCTATGATATTTATCAAGTTTGTTTATATTTTTGAATGATAAAATGAAACCAATTTCTTTGCTTTGAGCAATGTGTAACTCAATCATAATTAAATCAAAGATCTTCAATTAGTCAGTATATCAGTGTAGGTTAAATTAAAAGAAAGCTTCATGACGCAATACATGTACTTAGGCTACTAATTACAATTATTGCAATAATAAATAGTTTCCCACTAATACCACACTTCTCATGGGCCCAATAGTAATTTTGGCGCATAGAAGAATCTTTATGTCAGTACAAAATACAAAGAATGCACTTCGTTTACTTGATTTCATTCATTTACTTAAACTTGGGCTTGGGTTTTGTGTTTTGACCCGAAGGTTTTGCCCAACCTTGCCTGTATGATGTCAAAATCAGGGTTTCGGTGCCAGAGCCGGAGCCGCCCGGATCTGTGATAGCAGGTCGGATCCGAAGCTGGAGTCGACAGAAACTACCAAAGCTCCGTCTCCGGCTTGAAGTTTATATGTATTAAGAATTCAGTCACTTTGAGAGATAAAGTGATATTTGACAGTATGCTGACACGACTGCAAGTGTGTCATCATTGTAGGCCCTAAGTCATCGTTGTAGACCTCCCAAAAACTACTGTCCTTCATCTCCTCTCAATACAATGCCTACTGCGAATCATTTTTTGGATTCTAACTGAGATCGCGCACTTCCTTAGGATTGTGTTCCGGTCGTAAACGCAGGTGTTGGGCGAAAGGCTCTTGTCGAAAAACATGCACATGCATTCTCGCCTCAAATTTAATGTACTTATTGTAAAAGCATATTATTGATTCTTAATCAACATATTCCCTAATAATGCATGATTATTTCATAGGTGTCTCATTCTCAATAACATACTCAGATGAATACTTCTGAAGAAGTACTTTTGATAAAATAGAAATTTAATTCTCATGAACTATGTTTCACTTGTCTGATGAATATTAGAGCCCTGACAGCTAAGTGGTTGAATCATCTTGTCCGACCGGCAGGACCTGTTTCTGCAGGGAACGAGGTTGAAAATTGGACATTCTGGACTTAGACCATATCCATGGCTGCTACGAATCTGCGCGTCTGCCGAGTTCCATCCGATTCCTGTTCTTATCAGACACGATAAAAAGAAGTTTAATTGCATGTCCAACGGCGTGCGGATTGGAGCTTTCGAAAACCCTTTAACTGACTAAAATACCTCTTTTTAATCAGTGATGACTACTCTGGAAGAATGAAATATTTGTTCTCGCCTCTGATTAACCCTTTCAGTACGGACGACACGCTGTACGTGTCATGTATCTATTAACAAATTAACGGAATTAGAATCAATGCAATAGTACGATTATACCGTGACACGCAGAGCCTGTCATAAAACCATCGGAGATTTTCAATGACGCAAGTCGGTCTTTATGACGCAGAAAACCATTTTTACCAACTGAATTCGTCACTTCAGATACGTGACGTGACGCAAGTCGGTCTTTATGACGCAAATGGTATATTAGACGCAAGAAGTATATTTGACTCAAGCTGAAGTAAATGAAAATTGAAGTCAGACTTTTTGACGCAGTTCGTATATTTGACTCAAAATCATGAAATAAATTCTGAAAACTTCCTGACGCGTCCGAACAATTTGACGCATTTGGTATATTTGACTCAAAAACGATCGATAATGCAATGCGGTCGTATATTAATATCTAAATATATGGTCAGAAGTTCTCTCAACAATTTTATGTATCGAATAAAGCGCTTATCTCAAAAGAACAAGTTAACATGGAATCAAATAGGCCTATATCAAATGATGCCCAAGATTTACAATCTTAGTTCAGGCAGCGGTTCATGGTAAATTTTGCACAACAGAAATAAGGCGATCGTGCTTTCTTCCAATTCAATGTTATCCACTGTTAGAATTATTTGTCAGGATAATTTGCTTTAAGTTTCAATGATCATCACACTATAAATGAGCTAATCGCAGGAGTAATTTTCTGTCATCTGAAACATTCATCGTAATCGAAACATAATTTGCAGAATGTTCGAATCGATTAATTAGAAAATTATCTCATGTCAAGTAATGAGATCGGAAAGTTGACACTCCGTTTATCAGGGGGGGGCAACGACATGACTTGAATAGTAGGCCTTGGCCACATTCTTTGGTTTATTCACAGGATCGTCAAGTATGCAAGTCATTCCTTGAAAATACATGAAACTGAAGGAAGGACTAGTGGAATTGAAACTCAGAAATTGCTTAGGTCTAATTTTTGGAATGTGAATTTAGCAAGGAAGTGGAGGGGATCACAGTATGGAAGTTACAATATCCGAAAGCAATGGACCTGCCAATAAGATCTTTGTAAAGGGATAAAACAGCAGAGCATTTATAGGCCTCACACCAAGTGAGCAAAAATTAGAGGAAAAACTTGACAACAATAATAAATATGAATAAGACAAAGAACAAGAATAGAAGGATATCAGCAGATGTCACTTCCCTTCAATGATTTTCAATGATTTCAATGGTTTTCAATGATTTTTGTTATTTTCTTGATATTGTTATTTACATGAATTGAAGCCAAAATGTTGCCAAAATTCACTCTCAGCATTCGATAGGGCTATGAGGTTCTTAAAGATATTTTTATATGCTGGGATTAGAAAATGGGAAAATTTAAAAAAACAAGAAATCGCAGTGGGCAGCAATGGTATGAATACACATATAGACATCCGATGATTAGACTCCTAAAATATCTGTCACATGCATGTGCAGATATCATCATTACGAGATAACATTACTGTCTACTTTCGTCTACATTGTACCATAGCTAAGTTACGCACAATGATGATGCTGAAGCACTGCATGTCGCCTTCTTTAAATCGCACCCCTCCGAGCAAACGGATACCCGATCAGCATCTTATAGATTCTCCGGATATCAACGGATCTTCACAGTTGAGCGGACACACACCATTATTTCTGCGTCAGGAGCGTTTGGATATCCAGTCTATCTCCGCGGAAAACAATTTTTTATCCCAAGGAGATCCGTATCTTATAAGCGGATATGTTTGATATCCAACCGATATCTGGTTCGTTGTTTTTGACGGATATCCGTGCTATCGGCTGTGAATTCTGGTTATCCGCCTGGCATCCTTTTGTTAACAATGGATATGTAACAATCGCGACTTCGATGTCAGTTTGCTATCCCTACGCTGTCATCTAGTATTTGATTTCGATATTCGTTGGTTATACATTCGATGCGTGAAGCTATCCGCAAATGATGAACAATCCAAAAACCAACTAATCCTCAGATCGGATAGAAAATTGTAATCTATACAATCCGAGGATCTACTGGCTTCTGGCACAGTTTTTGGCTGAAAGCCGAATAACGATTCTCATCTTACCTACTTACACGTACACACAACTAAAAACATTCATGCAATTCATGCAATAACAGAAAAAACAGACAAAAATGACAGAGATGCTGACAAGCCTCAAGCAACGTAAGTTTTATCCAGTGGATACAGCAACGCATCCATGAGGATTCAAAACTACCGACTTTGAGGTATACATGAAAAATTACTGAAAATACTTGTATTTTTCAACATTAGGAGGCTTGCCAAATCTGAATGTGAATAGCCTCACAGACAGATTTTCATGCATAGAAAATGATCTGCAGAAACTGCATATAAAAAATCTTCGTCCTATTGCATTGAAATGTGTTTTTCTTTGATCGTGTCTAATAAGATAAGGAACCGGATAGAATTCGGCAGACGCGCAGCTTCGTGGTAGGCTTATTTCATTCTGTGAAAGTCTCATTTTCGGCATTGTTCCTAGCAGAATTTCGTTGTGGCTGTTTGACTATTTCTGTGCAACTAATGATCTTTGAACTCGTGCGATCAGGCCATAGAAATGGATTAGGCCTATTCATGTATTCGACCGCTCTGTGTCACTCGAAAGGAAGTAACACTGAAATCAATGACACACCACCCGGCCATAATGGAATGGCAGAAGGAATGTTTAGGCTCACATAATAGGGTCCAGTAGTTGAAATGATTCCGAGTTTTGCTTAAGTAAACCTTCTTCAGAGAATTGTCGGGAGGCATGCACTTCTACTCTTCTATAATAAAATGGTCAATTCGAAGATGAAGCAAAACAAAAAATTCTTATAACGTTATGTTTCTGGCAACTTCTGCAAAAGATTTTGACCAATTATTGTAAGGGTAGAATTCTTTAACCCACTGCGTAAATAACTATGCTTGTCCCTCCTGACGCTCTACTGACTTTCTGTTGTTTGTTTTTAGCTTTTTTGCCCCTTAAGAAGCGTGAATACACGAAGCGTCGGTCCTGTAAGCCTATATAGTTTTTTTATTACAATTTTATAGCCAATAAATATTAAATTTTTATATTCTTTTAAAAGAGAAATTTAAGCCAATATTCTCAACGTACTTTTGGTTTATCATGAAGAATCGTCTGTTTGCGACAATCGTATTCATCAGATACAGTGTGAATTCCAAAAACAATAATTAGTATTATAATATATATATAGTAGTTACTTATAGTACTTTATTATAGCAGTTCTATATTAGTATTATAGAACAATGATAATAGTACTAGTAGTTATCCAACGTTATCAAAATGTTGCCATTAGTTCAGGCCTCCCCGGCCAAAATACAAATTTTTTTAGGCTTTTAAGTTTTCAAAAATCTCTCGAAATCTGCACGAGCGAGATCAAACAAAAATGGGAGACATTAATTTGTGACGGCACAAAATGGGAAGCATCATCAGCAAAGCTATAGCGAAGGATGTAAGCCTAATGTAATCCATGAAGACTGGAAACAAATGAAATAAGATGAAAAGCAAGTAGGCCTATACATGTAGTCTGCCAACTACGTTCAACTAGAATACTGCAGGTACTATAGTACTGTCCCAAATCGGAATTCCCAGCTAACACACATGTAAATACAAATCTACTTGATGCACCACACTATCCCGAAGAAGGATTCTTCAGATGCCCTCACCGATATGTCCTCAAGCACAGTCTATTAATCAGGACTTTCGACTTTGATGCTCAGAGAAATTAATGAGCCAGTCGCTGCAGCGTCGATTTTGTCCTTCTAGATGAATTTGATAACTGTGAAGCGATGGGAAAAATTCTCCTAACAAATTATACTTTGGTGTAAATAACGAATCCTTTTTAAGAGATGAAAGAAGAAATAGAGACGGGCTGATGATACGCAGTACATGGAAAAGTACAGTACATGCAGTGGCGGCTCGTGCAGTTCAGCTCAAGTAGGGCGCAGTCTTAACTTCATTATTTAAGCTCATAAGCTAATGTGGTCTCAGTTACAGCTAGCTACAATTAGTTATACTTAAGCCTTGACCTATATGAATGTGTCTAATTATGACATTACAAATTTGAATTGTTCCATTTGATTTAACTAACTGCGATCCATTCATAATAAAGAATTATTTCTATAGTGAGGACTCTCATTCAAGTAAAAATAGAAAATATGTTTGAATTCGTAAAAGGTAATTGAAATTAAAAAATCATTATTAAGTTCTTTCATTCAATTTAATTTCAAATTATTCACAATTTTAAAACTAAATCGGTTTCAAGGTAAAAATATGTCAAGAACTAATGAGTAACTTTTTCATTTGAAATTCGGAAGACTCCAGACAAGGTTTTGTGGAACGTTAACGTGATTCCTAGTTATTCGTAACCTTGGCGAGTCAATGCTTCTCAATACGAATTTTTCTTTTTATGAAATGCTGAGATAAAGTCCTTCTTGAGAAGTAATTTGATTAAATTTCAATCGAATATACACGAGAGACATCAATGAATAGAGATCGAATGCGTTTTGACTGCAGTCTACAATGCTTGCACATGTTTAATAAAATTGACGTAAACTTGACTTCCCAACACACGGTGCAGTGTTCCAGCTAATAAGAATGCGCGAAACTGTACAGAGGGACATCATGAGAGCGCCCCATCTCAGCACAATTTACGCGTGTGATGCAGCCAGAAATATCTGATGTATGCAAATGTATGATCAGCAAAACCTGTATGAAACGAGGCACATTTGCTGTGCGCCCCATCCACGAGACATAGGGACGGTGACATCTGAGCCACTTGAAACGCGCTTTGATTGATGTGTTTGGGCATTCTTGGTTATTAGCAGGTTAAGCCATCTACTATTCAGTTAGCATTCACTTAACTTGATGATGATTTATTTTAATTTTCTTTGATGTATTATCTAATGGAGGGCTACGCCCCAGGCGCCCATATGGACGGGCCGCCACTGAGTACATGCATAGGCTATACCCTCATTCAGGCTAAAATTCAAACCGCAAGCCATATCCATTATTATAACAATGATATGAAACGAGTCATTGCTCAAAATGATGTATCTTTCAATGCGACCGAATTTCAATTTCGCCCGAAAGTCTGAGTGCTTTATTGTCTTAGAGTATGATAATAAAGCACTCTATTTGATTTAAAGCATATTTACCATTTGAAAGCAGTGCTATATTTTCTCTTAGAAATATAAACCGGTGAGGAAAATAAAGTTCAGTTATCCTAGATCCACATTTCTCTCAAGTAAAATGATGCACATCTGTGATTTACGGCAACTCTAACTTCACAGTCCTAGATATATTTCAAGCATTGCACCATTTCTATTCAATTTTATTCTCCTGGTGTCTGCTTTTGGATTTGTAATCAAATTATGTGCTATTCTGAGAGTTTAGGTATATACACTAATTTGCGCTATGCTTTCGACAGCAAAATGCAGCTTCAAAATCTGTTTCACGGCAGGCCTATGTGAAATGGAGAAGATCCTTTTCAAGAACTCATACCTAAAATGCTGCTTCGTTTCTATGCCGCTATCTAGTTAGCTGCTTCTTGACAAGCATCCTTCCTTTCGGTCCATATTTATCTACAACCAAATTTGTGTACATACGCATCAGGCTAGTTGTATTACTTAAATAGAAGAATTAATTTATAGATTATTTGCTGGTTTTAACGATGACTTTACTGTGTTTTGTAAGCTCACTGCTATATAGCCGTTTTTCATTTGAAGCAAAATATAAAATTATAGTAGAACTTTGTATGCAATTATTTTCTTGTCCATTCCTGCAAATGCGAATATACATGTACCTATTTAACACTATGCATAAGGTGATTACATTCAATGTGTTCATGATCGATCATTGATCTCTTTGTCAATTTTATATGGGGTCCTGTACGGATGCAAGTGTTGTGGGTGATCTAGGCATCGTCTAATAAACTATTTTCCTCAAACATAAAAAACAGACGATCGTGTTAAATAATAGGGTATAGTAATAATTCTAATGTCTAAATAGGCTTAGTGTCTGATTATCTCAATTATAAAGGAAATCATCGAATTTATATAGAAACTAATGGTGCAGAAATTATAGACAACATGTCAGTCAGACTAACTGTTGTCTTCTAACCATCTAATCTCTAAATCCGAAAAAATCAATATGCAAAATCGCATGCACTGAGTCGCACGATTTGAAATCACGCCCGCCGCTCTTGCAGTTCTTGTGACCTGGGACGGATGCTGCACAGAATTAGATTGTTTAACCGCATCACTTTGCTAGAAGTGCAAACTGATTCAAAACAATGGCACATGCACGAACCTATTAAGTGGGCAAAAAGAAATTTTTAATACCTTGCAGAGATAGGAAAAATGGTCGTGCGTCGCTTGCGGATTGCTCTGAATCCCTTGAAAATGCTCCGATCGCCACGATTCCTTCAGATTCGAAGAATTCAGATCATTGCGTAAAAGTTTTCTCGATAATGTTGGCCCTCCGATCATTATTAAAAAAGCTAGCAGGCGCATGGAAAAGGTTCACAAACTTTTCTGTAGAACTTGACATCGACTTTGTCTCTTGGCTGTATGACCCGGTTGATAACAGTCACTGAAACTTTTCAGAAATTGGTGTGTTCAATGTTGAACTGGCTGCTCATTGTTCAATTGCTATGTTATTATGTCAGCAGATTGTGCCATTTCATTAACGCTACATCTTCCAATGTTTCCTTTCTAGTCAAACAGAAGAAGAGAAGACCTGTCTAATTCTGTGGGATGCTGTCTACCTTCTGTAGCTCATTTCTAATTTCAGATATTCTACACAGACAAACTTTAGAAAATAAGAGCGTGTACATTGCAAAAATAACACGGAATGAATGGAAACAAGTTATCGTAAACAAGTTGTTTTCGTAGACAAATTGTGACATGTCATGTAAGATTAAATTATGCAAACTAAATATTGGCTTTGAAAACATAAGCTTATTACTACAGTTTTCGTAACTGTTTTGTTGGTGTTTAATGGATTAGTGGCAACTGTGTTGTACATTCATGCAATGATGATTATTACCCAGCACACCTATTCAGTGCCACTATCTGGGTTTGACGCTGCTGCTCGTGGCGGAGACCAACATGGTGTTCTAAAATTCGTCGCTTCTGTTAGCAAAGTAACAAAGTTCATTTTTCTTAAAGCGGTATGAAGATCAAGTGAGCATCTGTAACTCCTTATTTATACTTTCCAAGGTGCCCCGGTTTTGAAGGAAAAATCTGGTCACTTTGCTTTACTGTCTTGCAGGATCTACACATTTTGAGAATTTGAAATTGATTAAAGAAGGAGCTACAGCAAACAGAATCGAAGAATGTTTGTAATTGATTAATGAGATCATCACATATCATCGCATCACATCTTATCATCGAAAAATTCCCTCTATCTCAATTCATTGTATGAAATCTTCTCAATGCGATACACTGAATAGGACACAAGATTGTTCAAAGTAATGATGTAATATTATGTAATCATATTAGAGGTGACCAAAAGGACAACGAGTCACGCGCACTTCGTCACTTTAAATCGTTTACAAGCTCTATCCAGGTCATGTTTATTTGTTGTAGCTGTTGCCGTGAATCGACTCGGGGTTTTCTTGTTTGTTAAACTGCGATGAAATATGATGCATTCCTCATTTCTCGAGAAAATATGAGACTGTTCTTCCCTTGATCATACTTACTGACTTGCAGGCTGCAGCTAACTCATCATTATTTCTCAATTCTGTCACCTGTCATTTTCCTTCCAGAAAACGTTGTTTTCAGCTAAATTGCATCATCGCTGTGAATAATGAAGAAATTTTGGCTTGTTTGTGACATGCATTGGTAAAAAATATTTTGTTTTGGTAGACAAATTATGACATGTCATGTAAGATTAAATTATGCAAACTAAATATTGGCTTTGAAAACATAAGCTTATTACATAGAAATTAACAATACCATAGAAAGTCCTAGAATGGAAATTGCATGAAAATTATGGCACACGCCGGGGGAACTTAGTTGGGGCAAAATGCAACTTGCGCGATCTGGCTTTCATGTTTTTTGATTGGCATTTATATTTATCAGTTCAATTCTTGATCTGGATTGTTGGCTCTTGTCCAAAGACCATGTACTCAAAAGCATAAGTGAATTTACAAAATGCTGCGCCGACAGGATGGTAAAGAAGGAAATCCTTTTAAACGTTCTGTACGTTTATCATTTTGAAATATCGCTCCGATAATCTATCAATAGCATAATCAGACTCTTATGCAACTTGTAATGTCGATTTACGGAACATGCATAACTCCAGCTTGAAATCAGAGGCCAAGAAATCTTAGAGTATTCATTTTACTTTAAAGGGTTCCCCTGTTCACTAAATTTGAATGATTTTCAAAATCTCTACATGCATTCGAATATCAGCTTCCAAAATATCACATGTGTCATTCAATGATTAATTGAAAAGTTCCAGCGACATTTCATTTATTTGAGAAATGATTGTCGGTAAAGAAACTTTCATGTTTTTTTATTCCAGAGAAGCGCCAGGTTTCTTAGCCGCTTGAAGAAGAAATTATCCAATAATTAGACTTTCGATCTGTGAATTCTTCAGATGTTTTTACAAACAGCACACCGACCACTTTCAATTATGACTTTGTGAACCAATTTTTAATTCGCATTCCAATATTGAAACATTGGAAAATAGTTGTCACACTGCTACAAATAGACACACTATATTAATCCATGGAATAGTAGACTATTTCACATGAAACAATGCTGCCATCTCACTTGCAATTCTCTTCATGAAAATCCTGTAATTAGGTGCCAACAACTTCCACAACCAACTTGGCAAATAGTTTGACTATGATGCCATGTTTTAGATCGAATTTGATCTACAAACCATAGATTTTTCCATGTGCCATCATTGTAAATAGGCAAGAGTTTTCGTAACTGTTTTGTTGGTGTTTAATGGATTAGTGGCAACTGTGTTGTACATTCATGCAATAATGATTATTACCCAGCACAAATTGACGCAAGGCACAATTACCTCATCTGATTTACACTGTAACAGGAAACAGAAAGTCAGTTTTAAAGTAACCTTTTGCAACTGCTTGGTTCTAAAAGTACATCTTGTACATTGCTATTAGACATAATTCACTGAGATCTTTAACAGGTCAATAGATGCATGTTCCTTTTTCATGTTGCAAATTTTCTGATAATTCTTCTCGTGTTACTGATATTCGTTGTTTCACCGAACTACCATTGAGAAACCCTCTGCCATGCAATCACAGCCGATTTTCTTCAGCCCATAGACAGTGGGTCTTTGCTTCAGAAAGTGACAATGGCAGTTTTCTTTTCATTTTTTCATATTTTTGCATTTCCTTTTATGCATCACTATCGTGCTCGATCACATCGAAATGAGGGCCCACCCTATTGTGCCTCGAGAATAAATAAAGATCATATTATTACAATCATATTCGAAGATGGTTTAAAAACGAACATGAGTTTTCATGATGCGTTGTTGACATGACTGAAAAGTGTTTTGGACATGTTTTTTGAACCACATTTTACACGCCTTTTTTGAACCGTGTTCTATTATGATTTGTCAAAACAGTGTCTTTGGACCTGATTTTCAAACACATGCCCTGTATTTAATAAGCCTTATTAAATTTTTCAGCATTTGATAAGTATGATGTAGACTTGTTGACAGGCGCCGTTATACTTTATTCATAGCGAAGATTAAGATAAGTGAACTGTTCCGTCTGGCAATCCATGGTTTGTTAAAGAGACTGAACGAAAGTTTGAACTACTATATCTATAAATCTTGGCTACTGCAGGCAAATGTGTAGCATACCAAGCTCATGAATATGCGACATAGTAACTTACGAATAGCATGTTGTTGGCATTGCAGGTGCTATATTTCAAACTTCACAAAAGCTTTTGAGGCCTTTTCCTTGCGCCTGTCCGTTGACAAACAATGACGCGGCAATTCATCTCTATGTTCATTTTTAGGTTTTAAAAATTGAAACGAAACAATTAGCAATGAAAGGAATGAGATAAACGATGCAGCAGATTGCCGATCTGAAAGTAATGACAACCAGAGACATATTACGAAGAATATTATACCGCACTTGATGACAGCTAATAAATCAATAAAAGACACTAAAACCCTACACTGCCTGACCCAGGAATCAATCCGTGAAGTGATGCATGAGATGACTTCTATCTTTACTTTCACTGTACCATCGGGGTGGTCCAATGCAGAAGGTGCGAGCTCGTCTCCACCGTGGACTTTGGTTCCATTCCTGGGTCAGGCGAGTGGGGTCTTGGTGTTGCTGTACATTATTGACTTAATAGCTACCGTTCTCGCTAGATATTCAATATAATATGACAGACCTTGATTGTCAATGAAATTGTCCTGTAAAATATGTGTGGTAGTTAGGACTCGAATGCCACCCCTGGTCTGCGGTACATAACCTGGGGTGGTATGTTCGAGTCTTAACTCCACACATCTTTTACAAAGAAAAAGTGTTATGTTTGAAGCCTCAGCTGTGAATTTGACTTGCTAAAGCCTTGGAGTGACGTCATTCGCTTAAGTAGGCCTGCAGGGAAGTCAGAGAACCCGTGATACATCGAAATATGGAAAGTGGTCGGATACATCATCGCAACGACATGGCCAATTAATCATGCTGCTTGTCTACTTTCACCCAAATCAGACACACATGGATACGCAATACAATTTGCATATTAAGCTAATTTCTGCAAGTACCGGTATTCATTACATGTAAATATTTAAATAGTATGTCGTGTAGGCCTACATTAGAGCATATATGCAATAATTAGTAAATACTGCTTTTTGCAATCACAATGTGAATAGAATTGCTGTACGTAAATGCTTAGTTGCAAAATAATGTTGCGCAGTTACAAATTCTTCATCAAAATCGTCAGACAACTGGCCCGAAAGCCTTTGCTGAACATGTTGCATGTGCATAATATGTGCTGTTAATATGGCACAAATTAGGTCTATAGGTAAGAAGTTATGAATCATCACAGTTCCACTATTACAACTCAACTTCCGTGCTGTTTCCAAAGATGATTGTAGAAGCATGCGCAGTAAAATTCAAATTACGTTGATTAACTCCTGCCGGGGCTGCGGCGCGAAAGGTTGAACTTGATGTAGTGGCCCACGGGTTGGTTTAGCCTGCCGACCCTTGGTTTAGCCCAGTGGTTCCCAACCTTGTATGATTTGTTGCCCACACTATTCTTTGAAATTGTCTCATTACCCCACGTAGGACTAGCATCACTATCAAATTAGTAGGTATCTAATATTAATTCAATTTTTTTCATTATTTCAATCTAGTCCGGCAGCCAGAGCGAGTTTCTCCAGGGAACGAGGCCGAAAGTGAGACATTCACAGAATGATGTGCACCCTATGCCTAATACGAATCGGCACGTCTGCCGAGTTCTAGTGAGTTCCTCTTCTTGTCAGACAAGATCAAAGAAAAACACATGTAAATCCAATGGGTCGCAGATTGAACTCGTTCGGCAGAGAAACTCGTTCTGGCTGCCGGACTAGTAGAGGACGGTGTTCGTTTTCAATCATGACAGAACAAGACAGTCTCACAAGTAGTAACTCAGGGTGTACGTGTGCTTGCTCACTCAGCTAATGAAATCGGGCATAGAGAATCTTCTACGCTATGGAATCGTGTATCTTCGCATCAAAACGCGGAACAACATGGAACAGGGAAGAAGTACACATGACCACATCGACACAAGTAAACATCCTATAGAAACGTAGTCTAAGAAAAATCTGCATAAATTGCGAGAGGTGCTCCCATTACCCCGAGAAAATTGGCAGATTACCGCAATGGTGTAATTTAGCCATAGGCTAGGAACCACTGGTCTGGCCTAAGCAAATTCAAAGCGCGTCGCATCATTGCGGTGAGTTCGCCAGGCTTCAACCGGATAGAAAGGTCTCTCAAATCTATTTCATCAACTTTCATATTTGTGGCATTTTCTAATAAACAAAGTGGTTTTACAGTGCATGAAGAAATTCAGTGCGATTCTTGCACAACTTCTGATATGAATTTCAAGTTGAATTTAAGTATGTTGGTGACTTCTTCACGATCGAATTGTGTATACACGGAAATTCAGCATGTTCAGAGTTGCAATGTTATTGGAGTCTTCTCTACGCTTCAAACATTCATTATCTTTCAACTTCAGCTACTGTGTTATGCATGAACTGTGCAGCCGGCTCCGCAAGTAAAATTGAATGACAAAATGCATGCAACATCAGGCCTGGCCGGCTATTTTCATGTCAAGCATTCATCTTTACAAGTTAAGAAGGTCATTTGACTGGAGTGCTGCTAGTGAGAGACGACTACTCTCATTCAGTATCGTTCCGTGTATGTCACAATAAAACAAATTATGTGAGAATGAAACTTACCGATAGAAACTTTCATAAAATCAATGTAATGTCACTGCAGATGTCTCTGCTTTTGTCTTCATGGTACTGGAGTAAAAATACAATCAATACCGTGGAGTAAGTGCAGTCAACTTGAACGATAAACGTTTTCTCAATGCATGGACGCTTAGATTTCAACGATCATAGTTCATTCCTTATTGATATTTAGTTAAACAGCTCCTACAGTCTAGCAAAATCGCTTGTGAAAGATGTACGATGACCCATGTGATCTAAGTGCCATAGTTGTAGACTATAAAGATCCGAAAACAAAAAGTCCTTTGATGAATAGACTACCAATTAGCATTTCATTTATAAAAATCATTCAGTCAGTGCGAACTTTGACCTGCTTTCATATAAAGCGCTCATGTGGAAGGATTACATTGTTATTTTTTCAGTGCAATGAAAAAGGAGTATTAATTAATACTACACAAATGAATTTTATTATTTCTGTTATTCGAATTGCTTCTATGGTTTGATGCGGCACAAGCTATGATTAACCAGTTACCAGCTAGAGTGCTCTCACGCCATAGGCCTCCGCTCCATAGTGTATTCGTATTTCTGCAGCAAGCAGCATAAATAGTTAAGTGTTCGATTTGACGATATCTTAACTTAAATGAATTTCCGAACTTTTATTGTACATGTGCACATGTACTATATATTCAAGTATGTACATTCATGTAAACTCATGCATGCATGACCACAGAACGAATTAGAAATAAAGTAATGTGATCAGTAAAGGCTGATGTTTTAATCAAAATTACATTGAAGTCCACGGAGTACCCGATAAGTGAATTATGATTCACTTTACATCCAATGTAGTAAATCACACTGGTCAAATAATAGAATTTCGCAATTGACTTATAATGAAAAAATGGAATCCACACATACAACCCCTCTGCACATATTTATATACGTGGGTGTGATTGCTTGAGGAAAACGTTTCATTTTTAGCGTGTCATTTTCACGCTCTGAGCGCATGTTGATTGGAATACATGTAAACAGTTCTTGGTAGCTGTTTAGGGCTATCAAGTACAAATGGAAACTAATGAGTGATGATAATTCTTTATTTTATGATTGTTGGCAATTATTTGTTTAATTATGTGCGTGAATGCCTCGCAGCCACGGAGACTATAACGCGCCAGTAAATTAATTAGACAATCTCAATCTTTACCAGTTAATATTCTATCATCAAGATTGTCGAAACCAAAATTAGTGCTAAAAAATTGGACAACCTTGATATCATACATTCAATTGATACTCTCGCCCATCGGTAGAAAATATCTATTAATTGTGAGATTGCAAATTAGTTGAATTGGTGAATCTTGCAATCAATAATAATGGCTGCAATTTACCGGCAGTTAAGTTAAACTTCAGGTTTATGATGATTGGGATGATATTTATTGTCCGCCAAAGTAGAACTTCACAACGTACATGTTAACAATGATTTCATCCTATTCCGCATTCTCAGCAAGTTTGCTCATGCTTCAATGTCACTTTGACATTGCATTGGATTTGTGTGTTCCTAAAATTTGAGAGTTAATAAAGATAGTAATCGAGCTTTAAGCCTTCATGTTCCATATCACGACATCCTCAGAGCTGACATCTCTGCAGTCATATGCTTCTTGGCTTTGAGTTTTGGTCATAAAATGAACTGCGCTGAGTTGGCGCGTCTCTGAATGCCTACAAATGTATTCAAAACAAAGACTGCTTGTTGATTGATGTTCGGATGCTGAAAATGAGCAAAAATGTTGTGATAGAGGTTAATCGCTCGTGCCAACTAATTGATAATTAAGCTGCATGCAATGGCAACTGATTCTTTATTAAAAAATTAATTTACGATTGGACATAATTTTCGAATCAACTTATTGCCCAATTAAATTGCAAATGATTATTAAGTATTTGTTATTCTCCAATTTTTCCTAGTTTCTTCCAATTAGGAACTGTATAATAACTGTAGATGGCATTCATGTCGCCGAATTTTGGATTTTGGAAAATTCAATCTCATGATTTCGAAATCCCTTAAATTGATAAGTCCGGGACTTATTTCAAAACAAATCTCTTCATAGAGGAAAGTTGCATCACAATGGTCGATTGGATACAGAATATTTTAATTCACATATTCTGATGAAATATGATAGGCAATATAAGCATTGAAGCATTAATAATTGCATGACTTCATATTAAGTGATGCTGCTTAATTATTACAAACATAAATCATTTTACTTTCTTAGAAAATGTTGCAACCGTTCTTATAGATAGCCAAAGATATTCTTCCCAGCAGCAGTGGAGACTTCCTTTGAGAAAAGAACGAATGCTTTACTGGTAAAGGAATCAATATTCAAAAGAGTGTTTGAAATCGTGTGAGTGTTCGAGATACATATTAAAATAAAGAAAATGTATAAATTTTTGGAAAGCAAATGTCTGCAGGTGCTGGGACTAAAATAACTTTTTTAATGTCATGTGATGTATTTCAACCTCATGATCAAGGTTATCTTCAGGTTATGCGATTACAAACGATTCTTGTTGTAAACAAATATATTTAAATCTCTATGGTTCAAAAGCACTTCAAACACAAGAACATTTCAACACTTAAAAAATAGCACATAAAAGAAATTTGCACAGAAATATTGAAAGTGAGTTCGGAAATAGCCTATGCGGAAGAGGAAGAGCGAATGGAAGATGCACCATGTCACAGATATAAAAAGTCACTTGGTTCCTCAAGTTTGGAATTTGAATGCAAAAGACAACAGGTCCCATCAGGAGCGATCAATTGCACAGCATAGAACGAAAGTGGTCTAATAAAATGTAATATAGTGCATATAAGTAGCACAATAAGACCAGTGCATCCACGCCAGAAAGAGCATCTGACAAGTATCAACTCGTCAGTGTTCAATCACAATCAAGAATGCAACTTAAACAACTGTGAGAAACCGTCTTAATAAACACAACACTAGGTGACATGCCACGCGTAATCCACGCGTAATTACGGAACACCCCAAACATCTGTGGTTAAGGACATTCTATTCTTCTACCCGCGTACATACGCGCTGCACTAAGAGTCAGAAATCACTTGATCTGATGCTGTTGAAACATGGGAAATGTTTATGAATACGCGCGGGCGAGCGTTTATAGTTTGCGTGTCGTCTACGGTTGTCTGCTCTGCCGCTTGAACCACGGATGAACCGCTAAGCATGTTCTGTCTTCCCTGAGCATGAAATTGAGGTCCTATCACATTGTTTAGCCTCTGATACATGCAGACACATGAGACGCAAAGTCTATATAACAGGACTGCCAACTACACTAACTTATATAAGAGATATTGCAGCAATATCCCGCATAGCCACAGATGTTTGGGGTCATGTGTAATTACGCGTGGTTCACGCGTGAATTACGCGTGATTGAGCGTGGCATGTCACCTAGTGAAGCAACAAATGAATTCAAAAGCTGAAATTGAAGAGCTTTGTGAAGAACTTAGCACTCACTTTCAATAGTTCCATACAAATTTTTCTGCGCTGTTTTTATAGTGTTTCATCTCTTGAACAATCGAAATATCCACAATTGTTGAAATTGAAAATCGTTTGTAATCACAACCTGAAGATAACAATGGTCATAACGTTGAAACATATCGCATGATCTGGTAGATAGATGCCTGGTTTCCTAAAATTTTTATGCCTTATCAAGCCTGCTTATTATACATTTTCAATACATCACAACATGGAACATCAAATTGTTGCATAAAAATCATAGTATTGTTGCATATATAAATATCATGATATTTTGCTTTCTCACTTATTGAAATCACAAGTAATTGTAACCTGTCGCTATCAGGTTTGGTGAATGGCGTCGATCCATCTCTGCTTCGGCCGGCCTCTTGGTCTTCTCCCAGGTACGTTGAGATTAAGATTAAGAATATATGAGAACTGTTTGAAAATGAATAAATAGAATCTTTTCATTCAACTTTCTCATTCGGCTTTCATTTTTAAGATTTTCTTTTAATTTACCAAAATTATACGCAGTAAGTGAAATGAGACGAGAATGAGATTGTTGTGTCTCCGTTTCTGCACAGTTGTCAAAAAAAACTAAGATTTAGTCATGGATTTAATCTATTCTGGTAAAGTTAATGTATTTGCGAGTATAAAAATATATCCTAAATAATGCCACGAAAGTGAATTTATGGCCAATCTACCTCCATTCAAACTGCATGTAGAAGTGTTAAGCATGTTTGGTTAGCATACAAATGAGTAGACCGGTAGAATAAAAGGCATTGACATCCAGGCCTTCTATCGGCCTCCTTGCTTCTTGAAGCAGAACATGATTTCACAAACACAAGGTGTGTCTCTACATCTCGTATTTAGCCGTGGGTGTCTTAATAACTGACATGCCATGACTGAAATACTGGAGTGTAGCATGCACACTTCAATGCTCATGAAAAGAAACCTAATCTCTAATTTTGCTCTATCCATGCACTGAATATGCATTAACCTGAGAGGGTGCTATATTTAGAAACCAGCAGCTCATGAGAAAATAATCACTTAATCTATGGAGGTAGATGGTGTATTAATTTCATATGTCTATTGTCATTCTGGTTGAACTGCCAATGCAACGCATACATCTCTCTCTCTCTCTCTCAATTTTCATATTTTAGCATCATACTAAACTAATATTTCCTGTATTACATGTACTTTCCCTTGACTTGTTGAATGAAAATCTTGTGATTTCAATAAACGATCATAGTTCGTATCTCCCCTTCGAACTTGTCATTTTTGATAGGGACCAGTCGCGTGGCCAGGATTTCATTTCCGGGGGGACAATAAACGTGACTTAATTAATATAACCCTATACTTAATAATTTCGCAATTGAGAAGAAGCCCTAATATTCATTCACATCTGATTTGATTATGATCTGATTTTGTCTTTTATTTATCATTCATGATACACGATTAACATAAAATCATGCAGTATATACAAATTTATATATAATATCTTCAGATGTAGCCTTTAGATCTTTTTGTAAACATTATGAGAAATGAACATCTCTCGCGATCGTCGCGCAACAGGGAACATGCGAAAATTAACCAAGTGCGCTACTGTATAGGATTTCAGATTCTCACATTGATAAATTAATAATTTGACATCGAATGATGTTAATATACCCCGTATAAAACGCAAAGATTGTCCACCACTCAGATTTCATTTGGGGGGGGGGGAATTTCCCCCTTGTTCCCCCCCTTGGCTACGCCACTGATAGTGATACAGTACGCGAAGCACAGCTGGAACTAGCTTCCTTTTTCTTCTCTTTCTCTCTATCTTAGTGCAACTTCACACTGTGATTTATATGATTATTTTTTGGAAATCATGCGTGTTTTTTAACTTTGCTCATTGTCACAATTATCTACTTTTGCAAAATAGGGATGGGTCACGAGTTGTTTCGAAATACGATTTAAGAAAATGAAGCAGAAAAATGTTAATACACCGAAATCTCTCTCAGTACCGGCGATGTAGCCTTATTGAATATAGAGAACTTCAGATTTTCATTCATTCTAAAGTCAGCGGTAGAAATGCTAAATGTTTTATAACTTAATGCATGACTAAACATTCTCAGTCCCAGTTCTGCTTCTGGAACCGAACAGGAACCAGATGCAACACCTGGAAACGGAAGCGCCACCGATTTTGTATTAATGAAATGAAGGGGGAAGCACATCTGCTGATTCAGTGTAAGCAAGATTCTGATTAATTGAACCTACGTAAATCTATTTTGCTGTCCATTTGATAACTTGCCTTGATGAAGCCTACAGTGAAAATTTGGCAACGCAATATCTTTTTTTTAAACTTGGGGAAGAAGGACTACAAGGCTGAATATCCATTTTTAACAACACGCTTTCAGGAGTTTTCCTGCATTCATATAAGTGCAAGTATGACTCTTATTCTATATTTAGCTTTAGCAATGACGATGGCATCATCAAATGACTATGCGCTAAAATTCTGAAATGGATGACCGCTTTATCAGCAGATTGTGTATGGTAAACTTAGATGGCAGAGTGAAATCGTCAAAGGAAATTTGAGAACAATACAATTTTGTATTTTGAGAGCGCGTATGAAATTAGCTTTAAAGCGATAGAATTACAACAGCCAAGTAATAAAATAAAATAAATGATTTCGTTTTTCAAACTATGAAGTTCAACAAAAAGATCTGTGGTTGCATGTAGACGTATATTTAAAACACATCTGCTGAATCAATTCAAATGATTCATAGTCATGCAATTAATCAAATTAGTATCTGTAGAGTTCTTCTTTCAAGTGCGAATATTGTAAGGATTTATGCAATGTGTTCGTGTATCTTGGGTACTGCTGTTCTTGTATCTGTGGGTATTTGCGGATGAATTTGGCAAGTCATTTGACGAACTTCCTCATGTAGTGATAGGGCAGTGGTGTGCAACCAAGTTGGGATAGCGGGCCACCAATTTTAAAAGGCAGTAGGGATAGGCTTAATATTCTTTTATTCCGTACTTTTAAGTGCACATATAGATTGCTCTACCGTACGTGCATATACAGTGGTGGTACTACATAACAAAAATTTACATGTAAATGTATGTAACAGTACTGTACGCAACTAAATTGTTTAATATTAAGGAATCACGGTTCACTTTCTACAATTCATGTGAGTAATGAAGAGCGAATATGCCTATAACAAATCATGGAAACTTTTCTTTTGTGTGATTAAACGGTAATTTGACTTTTGGTGATTTGACCGACATTACCTTATTTCATCAAAAAACAACGGTTTGTAAGTGCAGTGGAACTATCAGAAATGAAAGTCACACAATTATTGATCATGCTACTTGTTACCCAAACATATACGACTTTTAAAAACCGTACATGGGCTCTACAAATGATAACTCGCGCAGGTGATGACCATTTTGCGCTTAAACGAGAAGATGTCCATTACAAAAAGAGCATGGTTGGATAATTCGAATGTGAATTTTTGTGTCATCATAATGCTCACTTAGTTGTTAATTAATGGTTTTGCAAATTCTAAAGAGAATCCCTCACCCTTTTTCACCTCACCCTGAGTCATTTTTCACATCATCGATTCAAATAATGTCCGCGGGCCAAATTAGATATGAGAAGCGGTGGCGGGCCACACAATCTGTCCCTGCGGGCCACGTGTTTCCCAGCACTTTGACGAATACCTACAGTATAATTACCAGGGATTGTCAGAAATTGATCGCAATTCAACTGCTCTCTTCAATCAATGAATTGGAATTGCAGCAACCAAACAATCAGTTAATTGGAACCTGAGCAGTAGATAAATTGAAATGGGTATTACTGAGCAATCAATAAACGGCATCAATCAATTTTTGATGATCCCTGCTGAATTCTTGCCGTAGGTTAGCGATATCGTATATTTGCAATGAATAATTGGCTGTAGAATCCTAGATATATAAGATAAAGTTATACAAAGTAATTAAACTCCCCTTTTCAGTTTAGGCCAATAGAATCCAGTTAAAAGTTAAAAGTATGGCAGACAGGCCTTCTTCGTTCAGCGCCTTCAACAGTCGATGTTTGGATGGCCTATCCAATTACTTTGTATAACTTTCTCAGAAAAATGATCTCCCGTCACCTGGTCAACTACATCACCTTATAGATATATAGCTAAGCAGACAGCGGACATCTCGCAGATGGCCTTGATATTTGTTGAATAACGAATGACCTCAACAGTTTCAAAACTCAATCACCTTCCGTGTGGCCGATGAGTTGCTATTTATACCACTCTTATTCTTTTTGTGGTGAGTTCTTGGCAAGAAAACAGAATGTACCCATTTCAAAAGACTTAGGTTTGACCCGACCAAGGTTTGAATCAAGGTCTCCCTGACGCAGAGCGAATACTCTACCACGAGACCACAGCACCGGGGACTTGTGCCGTAATGGTAATCAACTACATTTTTTGATCAGCACTTTGTAATTGTAATTTTTTCCAAAATGAGTTACGAGGAATCTTTTTTCAAAACTCCAGATTGAGTGCCGATGTTATGATATTCTTTCCCTCTAATCTTGATTGTTGCAAACTGTATATCAGAAATATACGAGATGCAAATGAATTCTTCTGGAAGCCGTCGTTAAATCTTAGAAGAAGTTTAGTTGCAAGCGTAATAAAGTCTCCTAGAACCACCAATCACGATATCCCACTACTAACTATATCTTAGGTTTGAATTTTAGTAGAGATGCAGGCGAAAACACTTGCGGGAAGAACAAGGTGGCAATTGAATGCTGATAAAAGTGCAGTCTGTTTTTCGGGGAGCAATTGCAATTAGCCGTAGAATATTATAAATGGTTGGGAAATGTGTAGTGTAATGCCGACAATTATCTAAAGTAATTGCAAAGTAATTGAAATGTAATTTAATAAAATTGTTGTAATTTGTTCATATAATCAATTACATTTTTAAGTAAGAGCATTTATTTTACAACTGTAATCAATTGGTCATGAAGTGTAATTGCATACTGTGCCTGACACAAGTCTGCATGTATTTGTTTTGTACTTATCTGCATCAGCGTAAAGAAAGTTCCATTAAGCCCCTTCTTGTTTCGAGAAATCTGATAAGATTGAAAAAGACTGATTATAGTACACTTTTGACAACAAAATCCTTCTGAGGAAGATAAGGCCGTGTATGACGTTTTAGTTTTACAACATTCGGCAAGCGGAAGAAATGTGCCGACAATCATGAGTCCTTCTTGAAAACATCGGCCACCGTTGAGATTATCCAGTGAATTGAGCAGATGTCACTGCGTTAATCACCATCCTCTGTAATCCAAGTAATCTCCATGAGATATATGAGTTTATTGATCAAGTTAAACATGGTTGAGCTGTGCAGTAAACACACTCTCTCCAGAGAACATGAAATTAGCTTAGCACACGATGAAGAGCGGAATGATGTATTAAGCTGACTAAAAAGGTCATGGAAAGTTATTAAAAGGTACGATAAACTACTTTGAAACATGGCTGTTAGCAATACAGAAAGCAATTCGACATTACCTCAAAACTGATGGCTTGACTTTTCACGTCCGATCTTCGCAATGACATTGATTCACCGCAATCGTGCATGAGTACCAACAACAATCAAAGCTTGCGATATGTGACGACTTTAGGCCTCTGAGCTTATTTTTACTGAAATAAATACTTTGTAGTCATTCGTTCACGAAATTTGCATCTTTTGCGCTTGCATCCACAGTGAGAAAGGTCGCAACCTATGCCATGAAGTCAAATATGCTGAAATGGTCTATGATGGAATGAGCAAAGTAACCAAATATTTTCAAAAGCTATAGACACCAGTGGCAAAGCGTGCTTCAAAGCGTCTCCGGAGCTAAAATCAGTCTTGTCATCGGCATACCTTATAGCAGTGGTGGGCAACGCGTGGCCCGCCGACGCATAGTGGGTGAACCGCTACCGATTTTCACATCCAAAGTGGCCCGCGGAGATTTTCAATGACGCAAGTCGGACAATTTGACGCAGAAAACCATTTTTACCAACTGAATTCGTCACTTCAAATACGTGACGTGACGCAAGTCGGTCTTTATGACGCAAATGGTATATTAGACGCAATAAGTATATTTGACTCAAGCTGAAGTAAATGAAAATTGAAGTCAGACTTTTTGACGCAGTTCGTATATTTGACTCAAAATCATGAAATAAATTCTGAAAACTTCCTGACGCGTCCGAACAATTTGACGCATTTGGTATATTTGACTCGAAAACGATCGATAATGCAATGCGGTATATTAATATCTAAATATACGGTCAAGTTCTCTCAACAATTTTATGTATGGAATAAAGCAATTATCTCAAAAGAACAAGTTAACATGGAATCAAATAGGCCTATATCAAGTGATGCCCAAGATTTACAATCTTTATTTCAGACAGCGGTTCATGGTAAATTTTGCACAACAGGAATATGGCGATCATGCTTTCTTCCAATTCAATGTTATCCACTGTTAGAATTATTTGTCAAGATAATTTGCTTTATTAAGTTTCAATGATCATCACATAAATGAGCTAATCGCAGGAGCAATTTTCTGTCATCTGGATCGATTAATTGTAATGTTCGAATCGATTAATTAGAAAATTGCCATCTCATGTCAAGTAATGAGACCGAAAAGTTGACACTCTGTTTATCAGGAGGGCAACGACATGGCCTGAATAGAAGGCCTTGCCTACATTCTTTGGTTTATTCACGGGATCGTCAAGTAGGCAAGTCATTCCTTGAAAATACATGAAACTGAAGGAAGGACTTGTGGAATTGAAACTGAGAAATTGTTTAGGTCTAATTTTTGGAATGTGGATTTAGCAAGGAAGTGGAGGGGAGCACAGTATGGAAGTTACAATATCCGAAAGCAATGGACCTATTGTCAATAAGATCTTTGTAGAGGGATATAACAGCAGAGCATTTATAGGCCTCACACCAAGTGAGCAAAAATTAGAGGAAAAACTTGACAACAATAATAAGTATGAACAGGACAAAGAAAAAGAATAGAAGGGTTTTAATGATTCCAAATATTCTTCCAGATGTTGTGTGACATATTGTTAAAGCTTGTGACTTTTTAACTTTAATTTTGAATACAGATGGTGGATTTCCGGAAAAATAGTTTTAATAAGAATGGAAGGATATCAGCAGATGTCACTTCCATTTCAGACTATGGTTTTCAATGATTTTTGTTATTTTCTTGATATTGCTATTTATGAATTGAAGCCAAAATAGGCTACCAAAATTCACTCTAAGCATTCGATAGGGCTCTGAGGTTCTTCAAGATATTTTTATATGCTGGGATTAGAAAATGAGAGAATCTAAAAAAACAAGAAATCGCAGTGGGCAGCAATGGTATGAATACACATGTAGACATACGATAATTAGACTCCTGAAATATCTGTCACATGCATGCGCAGATATCATCATTACGAGAAAACATTACTGTCTACTTTCGTCTACATTGTACCATAGCTAAGTTACGCACAATGATGATGCTGAAGCACTGCATGTCGCCTTCTTTAAATCGCACCCCTCCGAGCAAACGGATACCCGATCAGCATCTTATAGTTTCTCCGGATATCCACGGATCTTCACGGCTGAACGGATGCACACCATTATTTCTACGCCAGGAGCCGCTTGAATATCCAGTCTATCTCCGTGGATAACAAATTTTTATCCCAAGGAGATCCGTATCTTATAAGCGGATATGTTTGATATCCAACCGATATCTGGTTCGTTGTTTTTGACGGATATCCGTGCTATCGGCTGTGCATTCTGGTTATCCGCCTGGCATCCCTTTGTTAACAATGGATATGTACCAATCGTGACTTCGATGTCAGCTTGCTATTAAATCAAAAAAATTATCAGTTAACCAAGCTGCTGTATTATTATCTAATCTTACAAATTTTCACCGATATGACGGCCTGTTCACGTAAAAAGGATTTTCAAATTACATCTTACATAAAAATCAAAATATCAATGTCTTATAAGTTGAACATTCATCTTTGTTATTGAGGCTTGGTTTCATAGATTTTATTAATATGGCCTCTCTGAAACGTAGGTTAATGCTGTTTGTATCAAACGCTATGATTTTGACTGTAAACGGGAAAGCTATGTTAGGAGAGCAACTATGTTTGAGTACACTTGAGTCTTTGTTTGTGGCATGTTCTTTAATGCGTGTACGGAATGAACGGACTGTACTCCCGATATAATTACTTTTACACGTTTTGCATGTTATTTCATACACTACCATAGCTCTCAAGCAGATGTTGTTGTCAGCAATAACGCACTGATTCAATTTACACTTATGTTTGGAATGTGATTTTCTCAAAGCCATTCGTAAATAGAAAATCGATCGACGATTCTCATCTTATTTACTTACACGTACACACAACTAAAACATTCAAGCAATTCATGCAGTAACAGAAAAAAACAGACAAAAATAACAGAGATGCCGACAAGCCTCAAGCAACGTAATTTTTAATCCAGTGGATACAGCAACGCATCCATGAGGATTCAAAACTACCGACTTTGAGGTATACATGAAAAATTACTGAAAATGCTTGTATTTTTCAACATTAGGAGGCTTGCCAAATCTGAATGTGAATAGCCTCACAGACAGATTTGCGTGCATAGAAAATGATCTGAAGAAACTGCATATGAAAAATCTTCGTCCTATTGCATCGAAATGTGTTTTTCTTTGATCGTGTCTGACAAGATAAGGAACCGGATAGAACTCGGCAGATGTGCAGCTTCGTGGTAGGCCTATTTCATTCTGTGAAAGTCTCATTTTCGGCATCGTTCCTAGCAGAATCTCGTTGTGGCTGTTTGACTATTTCTATGCAACTAGTGATCTTTGAACTCGTGCGATCAGGCCAGGCCATAGAAATGGATTAGGCCTATTCATGTATTCGACCGCTCTGTGTCACTCGAAAGGAAGTAACAATGAAGACGCGTAGCGCCAAACGATTTAGGCTGATCATTTGAAAGGTATATGCAGTGTTACTGAACTAAAAATCTATGACATCAAAAATCCAAGATTTTGATCTGTAAATGACTGAAATCAATGATAATTTTCTACAGAGTCCATGCAGCTCAGAACATTAAAGCATGTCAAGCTTGAGATATCTACTAATCATAATTGTGAAACATAGGAATCTCCTCAATGCCATTTTCAATTGGAACGAGAAGATGGATGGTGAAATGCTCCTACTTCAATGGTATCACATAGCAAATTAGACGGCCTTAATCATGCAATTAAGGCCGTCTAATTTGGAATTGGAGCTATATAAACGACTTTCATAGAAAAATGACATGTGAAATATCGGCGGACAACCTTACTTACTCACTAACAATGAAATCGATGACACACCACCCGGCCGTAATGGAATGGCAAAAGGAATGTTTAGGCTCACATAATAGGGTCCAGTAGTTGAAGTGATTCCGAGTTTTATTTAAGTAAATCTTCTTCAGAGAATTGTCGTGTGACATGCACTTCTACTCTTCTATAATAAAATTGTCAATTCGAAGATGAAGCAAAACAAAAAATCCTTATAACGTTATGTTTCTGGCAACTTCTGCAAAAGAATTTGACCAATTATTGTAAGGGTAGAATTCTTTAACCCTCTGCGTAAATAACTATGCTTGTCCCTCCTGACGATCTACTGACTTTCTGTTGATTGTTTTTAGCTTTTTTGCCCCTTAAAAAGCGTGAATACGCGAAACGTCGGTCCTGTAAGCCTATATAGTTTTTATTACAATTTTATAGCCAATAAATTCTTTAAGAAGATACCTCAACGTACTTTTGGTTCATCACGAAGAATCGTCTGTTTGCGACAATCGTATTCATCAAATACAGTGTGAATTCCAAAAAAAATAATTAGTATTATAGATAGTTATTTATAGTACTTTATTATTGTAGTTCTATATTAGTATTACATTATCATACATAGAACAATGATAATAGTAGTATTAGTTCTCCAACGTTATCAAAATGTTACCATTAATTCAGGCCTCCCCAGCCAAAATACAAATTTTTCTAGGCTTTTAGGTTTTCAAAAATCTCTCGAAATCTGCACGAGCGAGATCAAACAAAAATGGGAGACATTAATTTGGGACGGCAGAAAATGGGAAGCATCATCAGCAAAGCTATAGCGAAGGATGTAAGCCTAATACAATCCATGAAGACTGGAAACAAATGGAATAAGATGAAAAGCAAGTAGGCCTATACATGTAGTCTACCAACTACGTTCAACTAGAATACTGCAGGTACTATGGTACTGTCCCAAATCGGAATTCCCAGCTAACACACATGTAAATATAAATCTACTTGATGCACCACACTATCCCGAAGAAGGATTCTCAGATGCCCTCACCGATATGCCCTCAAGCACAGTCTATTAATCAGGACTTTCGACTTTGATGCTCAGATAAATTGATGAGCCAGTCGCTGCAGTGTCGATTTTATTCTTCTAGATGAATTTTGATAACTATGAAGCAATGGGAAAAATTCTCCTAACAAATTATACTTTGGTGTAAATAACGAATCCTTTTTAAGGGATGAAAGAAGAAATAGAGACGGGCTGATGATACCGCAGTACATGAAAAAGTACATGTATGGGCTATACCCTCATTCAGGCTAAAATTCAAACCGCAAGCCATATCCAATATTATAACAAGGACATGAGACAAGTCATTGCTCAAAATGATGTATCTTTCAATACGACCGAATTTCAATTTCGACCGAAAGTCTGAGTGCTTTATTGTCTTAGAGTATGATAATAAAGCACTCTATTTGATTTAAAGTATATTTACCATTTGAAAGCAGTGCTGTTTTTTCTCTTAGAAAATATAACACCGGTGAGGAAAATAAAGTTCAATTATCCTAGATCAAATTTGTCTCAAGTTAAATTATGTACATCTGTGATTTACGACAACTCTAATTTCACAGTCCTAGATATATTTCAAGCATTGCACCATTTGTATTCAATATTATTCTCCTGGTGTCTGCTTTTTGATTTGTAATCAAATTATGTGCTACTCTGAGAGGTAGGCAAAACACTAATTTGCGCTGTGCTTTCGACAGCAAAATGCAGCTTCAAAATCTGTTTCACGGCAGGCCTATGTGAAATGGAGAAGATCCTTTTCAAGAACTCATACCTAAAATGCTGCTTCGTTCCTATGCCGCTAGTTGACTGCTTCTTGACAAGCATCCTTCATTTCGGTCCATATTTCTCTACAACCAAATTTGTGTACATACGCATAGGCTAATTGTATTACATAAATCGATGAATTAATTTATAGATTATTTGCTGGTGTTAACGATAACTTTACTGTGTTTTATAAGCTCACTGCTATTTTGTAGACCATTGAATATTGATACTTTGCGAACTTCTGCCAAATTATGGTTACATTATTGTGTAAGGTGACCATTTGATCAAGATGAATAATTCTAGGATTTGTATGGCAACTTGCCCTGAGCATGTTGACGCAGTTTTCATTTTCTGTTTTTACTGCATTTGTGCAAAATTTCTGCATGTCGCAAGTGACGACTAAAAATTGCTGAGAGTTATTTGCCAAATCTGTCTAATGCTCTATCATCAGTGTCTAACATATATTGTAAAAAAATAATTTCTCGATTTAATATGATGCATTTATGCAAGACAGGCGGTCACCCTACTATATAGTCATGAAATTCAGCACCTTGAAATTTACCCACTTCAATTAGATTATGGTAGCCTATTTATTGACTATCTTGAATAATAAATTCTAAGGGGACCTCGTCAACCAGTCCCTCTGATTCTACCAGGCCATATTTGCATGCAAGCCTAAACTATATGAAGAGGTATAGACGTTCTGTAACTTACTCTGTGATGGTTGATCGCGATTATGAATGCATGATTCTCCCCTCCAACTTATTATGCAATCGTGAGTCAAATATTCAATATGCGTCAAAACGTCTGACTTGCGTCTAATAGTCCAACGTGTCAGAATACCGTCGTGAGTCAAAAAGTATGACTTGCGTCAGTAAGAACGAAAATCTGGAGTCTCCGAAACCGAAACCGGCGGAAAGTATTGAAAGCATGTATTGAATACATCTCAGCAAAAATTCACCTGTACGTCAAATTTGGTGAGATGCGAGCGTGCCAAACAAAGTCCGTTTGCGTCAAAAAGTCTGACTGCGTCAAAATGTTCAACTTGGCGTCATTTTGTCTGACTTGCGTCATCTACTGACTATAAGGACATTATTTGAATCGGTGATGTTGAAGTAGCCGACTTCGACTTTGGCCTTTAAAAGTACTTCTTAGGTTGAGGTTGAGCTTCGTTAGAATTAGCAAAAGCATGATGAGCTAATTTTGGCACAAAAATATTCATTCGAATGCTCAAACCATGTTCCGCTCGCAATGAATATCTTCTCAGCATGAAGGTAAGGGACATGGCCATCAACTGCGTGAGTGCTAAGTCACATGGTGTTCGTTCGATAACATGTTGAGTATGTTTCACTACGTAATGAGAAACGTTGCAATTAGTCTGGCTATGCATGAAGGAATCCAACATGAAAATATGTGATTTTTATAAGTCAAGTACCAATTTTGTACTAGAATGTCATAATCGCACGAGCATGCTTAAGGGAGCCTATGCGCGGTTTTCGAAAGCCGCTTAGGTCTGGGTAACGTATGTCTATGTACACTTAGGTGCATGAAGTTTAAGCAGTCTTTATTTGTATAATTTCATACTGTACGATATGCAGGCGAAAAGATATACTACATAGTACGAGACGGTCATTTTTCGATGAAATCTGGTCACATTTTCCAATAGGCCTATGGTTACATTGCCATCATTTGATAATTCAAAAAAGTTTCCGCAATTAATTTCACCGACTCAGTTTTCATTATTCATATAGATTTTAGAATATAAAAAGTCCTTAAAATTACGATCAAAAGTATGCAATAAAGGAATTTGAATATACTTCTGCCTTTTGAAATGGTGGCCCACCAGCCCTCTCGCGGGCCATTACTTGTGGCCCTCTATCCAAACGTGGTTACCCACCACTGCCTTATAGCATGCAGCATATATGTACACTGTACAGCACCCGGTTCTAATCTAGAACTCACTTTTATCGCGTTTGTCAGACTCGCCGTGATTAGCCGGTCAGTGTGTGCAGCGTATGTGTTGCTCGTATGTAAAGAGTTCCCTGACTTCGCCCGGATTGAATCACAGAGATGGATTGCTTCTCTGTGGGCTGCATGCAGTGGTCGCGACGAACTGCTATGGCGTGTGCAAACGATACATTGATAGATTGGATGAGTCGTCGATGACATCAACGAGCCATAGTTGAACATGTGTGGCTTGTATTAGATTTTGGCCAATCGGTGAAATCTCGGCGACACTCCAGCGCCTGCCCCTGAGAGAGGAAGAAAGATAAAGCCACCGACAATTATGCATGCAAAGATGTCAAAAATGGAAACATGAAATAAAGACTTAATAAGATGCAGCGTTTGGTCACTGACCCGTAGGCCCGCATTGTACCTGATTAAAATATGTTGCGGAATTTATCTAAAAATGCATTCGTGGCACTTCCCTACCCCCGAATGCCCCAATGGACGCTACGCCCCTGATAGACATCATGTGAAAGAATAATTATTTTATTATTTTCGCTCCGTTTTTGTCTGTCAATGAGATTCAGGAGATAATTGCTAAATTTCTGACCACATTTTCCACTTTAATTTTCACCTTTTCTGTAATAGGCCTACTCGCACCACTTAATCATTACATAACTTTGACCTATTCACAGCTTAGACAGAAAATTGGACCTAGCCACCTAGCTTTCAACTGAGACAGTGGATAATCATCAGTACCTATTTTGATCTGAGAAATCTTTATGTGGTGCATCTTTAACAGCAATGTCAATGTTTGATTTTTTTTGAGTGAAGGTATTCTGTAAAAGTTATTAGAAGCATTATTTGCTCAGTATTGGTTACATAGGTCTACCGCTCTTTTCCTTAGAATTTAGGTCTAATTGTTCTTGTAACATCTAAATGCCGATTTGGACAATTACGAAAAATAACTTGCTTGAGTGGAACTTGTAACACCCCATCATTTCAGCATAAGATACGCAACATTGCATTCGTCAATCTGACATAGATAGGCCTGACGACATACCTGCAATTACCTCAATAACGCTGCACAAAATGGATACTTGGCTTCATGTTGATTATCATATGAGATTGTCTAAGCAAGAAAATCATATGAAATTGTTCTAGAAAACGTCTAATGAACCGATTCAGGAATTTTCACATCGAAGGTTTTTCTGAGAAGGTGCCGAGTGCCCTTTCTTAGAACAAGTCCATGCCAACAAATTTCTTCAACAAATAGACGCAATGACTTGTCATGCTGTTTTCGAATCAAGAATGAATGACAGAGCATGTACGATTTCTTTTCAAAAGAGTCTGCACAACTCCTGTATACATGCAAATCACTTGTTTTGGACTTAGTTGGAAAATTGATTCTTTATCAGTACTCATGCATGAAGTGGCTTATAAGAATTACAAATCATACCAAATATGTTTTAAGATCAACGATTTTCATATTCATTTTATATTTTGTTATATATTATATATTTTCAATATGCAGATGATGTTACTGAGATCATTGTAATCGACGACGATGATAGACCTCCCACGGAGAATAGCGCCTTGTTTGAAGCGGAATACAACAATATTTGCCAATGGTCATCCAAATACAAATTGCGCATCAATGAATCTAAAACACATGTAATTATATTCAACAAAACGTTTTCTCAATTGAATCTGCCTTTACCATTCGACAGCGTGTTACAAATCAAACTGTTAGGAATTATTTTGTCAGCTAATTTTATCATAGACACCGCTCTTCAAATTTCAGCCTCAAAGTGGCTTTACCTGTTCCGCTTACTTAACCCTGTTCTGTCACACGACGAAATTTGGCTGATCTACGATTCGATGATTAAGTGTTTACTCCAATACTGTGCTCCACTCTTTGGCAAACCAAATTCGAAATGTCGACATGTTATTGACAGAATTTTCCGCAGAACACGACGCATTATATGTTCGAATACATGTAACTGCTCACATTCCGAAAACAATTGTTGCACAAAGTATTTCGCATCTCACAGAAGACTATTACTATCAGCTAACTTACCTGATCACCCCATTCATTCAATTATTCCATTTATTCGCGACCAAAGTGTATCCGTCCCATATTCACGAACAAATGGACGACGAAATTGTTTCACGATATTTTCGACCATCGTATACAATAACATGCATGATTGGAAATATTAACTACACATCAGCTACATTACTTACGCATAATATTGTGTTTCTTTCGTATCTTTCTCTGTATCCCTCGTATGGATTATGATTTTCATTTTTCATTGAAAATAAAGGCTTTGTTATTATCATGATTTAAGGCGTTAGGAATCCTCGCAGTGAATCCTCGCACATAGGATAATCAGTCGTGTCAGGGAATCTGCACAATCTATTGATATCGGCGTATTAAGATTTAACATTTTAGTTTTGGGTTCATAATTGTTCAGCGCTCCGGAGCATACTGGTATGTAGTTGAAGGACACAGGAAACCGCTTTTCATCATTTCTCCCGCTTGAAATTGCTCTTTTTAAATCTGGACACTGGTTTTTAGTTGCATTCAAAATTTGTTTAGTGCATTCACTTTCTTGTATAAACAATTGAACCACATATTTCATGCAATGCGTTCATCAGCTACCTGGTTCGATGCAGAATGCCAGGTTCATTGTCTCCTCACTATTCAATTGACACAACAATTTGTCTAGGACCACCGCTGAAATGAGGAAGGCAAGCTGCAAAATGAGAACTGGCCAAATCTCATGAAACCAATCATAACTTTGCCGAACTAGCCCCAAATTTGTGAAGTTCATGAAATTCATGGAAACTGAATATTTTTGCTTTTAGAAAGTGAAGATTGGTGCATATGCTTCGAACTAGCTCTTAAAACCCCATACACAGAAAATGTTGGTTAACATAAATTTCTGCTCCAGATCAATGGAAATTGATAAAATAATTGCACATACACTCAAAGGAAAACATAAACAACCCGAAAATTTGCACTCTTTTATCTGAAGGATAGTTTTTATTGACAACAATTACAATAAGTCTACCATGCACATAGTCCCTACATACAGTGCGTTTTATTTCTAATTTTCATATTTGGTTTGCAAATTTTGGGGCTATTGGCTGGTGCAGTTGTGGCGCGGCAACGTGCTTCGTGAAGCCCATGATTAACTCCTTTACGTTCATATTTTCATTTTAAGAGTGCTAATGCGTTGTCATTAGGAGATGCATCCAAGAGCATATCAAATGCATCTTAAAAGCTTCAAAGGCAAGCGACTTATACTGTAGTTCAAGCATTTCGGTCACGCAGGATTTTATGGGTTTGGGCAGAGCGTGTGCCTTTCTGTCAAGCTTTCTTAAGTAACTCTATTTATATAAAGTATGCATCAGATGAAATTCTTATCTAATGCACATGCACCATCCCATAGAAATCAGACACTCTATAACAATAAATAAGTAGAACGTGTAAAGAGTAAACTGCAGAGTGTCGACTTAAAAAATGTCAGCATACATCATAAATTTTCTATCAAAATATTTAGTTTTTTGCGGAGTGGCACACTGGAAATGAAAAATGGTTGCGCTGGATGTACATTTTATTAGAAGCTTTGTCATGTGATTTTGATGTTTAAGGTTTTCTTTTTGAACGGGTGAAAGACTTCTTTTGTGTGATTGATTCTGATGAATGTTGACCTGGCACATCCGTTGGTGCTATTGATGTGATGCATAACTGCTTGGGTGCTGAGTAATTTTGATTTGAATTTTGGTTGCGCCAACTTCACACTTCGGTGTAGTAAAATTTTGAAACTTGATTTTTGTCCATGAAGATCGATTATTTTAATTAATTTTTGCGTGGCACATAATTGGGCATGGATAGTTTTCATCGTTTGTTATGGGTTTTGTTGCTTGATGCGCTAAACTTATGAAAGAAGGAAAAATTGGTTGCGCCAACTGTACAGCGCAACCAATTTGAAATTTGAATTGAGTTTTCTGGTCAAAGGAGACTGAATTTCCTGAAACCAAGTAGTGGCACATAATCAGCGACCTCGAATTGTGTGGTTGATGTGATTTTTGGGAGTGGCACAGTAAAAACAAAAATGGTTGCGCTGAGTGGTTGCGCCAACTTCACACACGTTCCTACTGTCCAAAAATATATTTGATCAATTTTTAAGAAGCTAAATTTTTGAAAATCATTCCTATGTTTATATACTAGCGATTTGGAACCTCTATATAAGTGGTATGGAGCTTAACAGATATCAAAAGGAATGAACATTATTAACAGTTGTCTTAATACAACGGAGATTAGGCCGATTATCATGGAAATTTCATGGAACAGATTATCATGCAAGTCTTCATGGAAAAGTTTAGATCTTACTGTTCTTCTTGGTTGAAATTGGAAGTTTTTGATTCAATTTTTACATCGGCATGATATAAAATTCAATAAATTTATGCTCCATTTCTTGAATCTGAATAGTAATGTGAACCTAAGTACATCTTTCAAAGCTAATTATGATAATTGTCTTCGATTATGCTATCTTTCTATTTCAGTGGAAGGTATAGTTTGTAATAGATCACGATAATGATGATGATACTCTTCGCTTATTTTTAGGCTGAGCATATTAAAGTACATGTAGTCACCCATCGAATTGCTAATTTAATAAATAGCACACGGTGGTACCTCTTCAAAACTGTCATGATACAGAGGATGTGCAACTAGTCCTCTTTCTGTTTTGCTTTCATGATCAGTCACATCCGTGCAGATTTCTACAAAAATGTAAAAATTTGCATATCTCACATTTGGTGCTGGGTCTCAACTCGAGTTCATTTAATGAAATAAAAACTGCACATACATTGGGGATTTCACTAGTGCTGAGTTGCTACTATACCTAATATACTCAATGAGAACAGACATGCACATCGATGCGTTCAATCAGAAATGGTAGCATGAAAGTTTCAAAAATCATATGATTAACCCTTTTCAAGAAAATGACGAATATTCAAAATGGCAGACATAAAACCGAAACTGCATTCTGGGGCTAGATTAAAATAATTCTCAACTATTTCTTCAACAGCAGATCTCTCCATGCAGTCTGATCCGCTCCTTTCAATTATTACTGTTGGAAAATTGTAGATCGTATGGCTATCAGGTTTCGAGAAGAGAATAATTCAAAATGGCGGACATAAAACCGAAACTGCATTCTGGGGCTCGATTAGTGTGCATTATAATCTCAAGTCTGGTAGGTCTGATCAATCTGATGCAGACTACAGATTCGCATATTTTGGTTTGTACACAAACAGAAGATTCAGAATAAAACCTTTCCTTGACTTTTTAAGGACCTCCAAGACTTGTTGTAAATGTATAATGTATGCAGAATGAAGCTTCGGTTTTATGTCTGCCATTTAGAATCTTCGGCATTTTCTCGAAAATGGCTAATCGCAAAATGTTTTGCATTTGAAGTTGGACAGTAACAGCACCATATGAACGGGTGCTGATGGACTGCTCAAAAGTCATAGGGTATGTTGATAAAATGCATGACTATTATAAAACTGCACATCTGTCGAGGTCTACACCAGCACCTTTTCCTGTCAGACAAGATCAAAGAAAGCGCATATAAATCCAATGGGAAACAGAATGAGATTTTCTGTAAAATGCCATTTGGATGTATGTATTTTCTGATTGAGCGAGAAGTACTACGGCAAGTGTAGAGCCATTTGTAGGCCATGCAGTTCATGTACATACCATTGCTCACAACTGCTCTTAGCGTTTAATCAGAGACAAGAACATTTGTCAAGTTTCATTTTCATTCTTCCAGAGTGAGGCATCAAAAACAAAACGATGAATTTAGTCAGGCACATCGGCCAAATTGAAAAGATTTTCAAAAACTTCAATCCGTACCCAGTTGGAGTTACATGAGCGCTGTTTTTCATCCTGTCTGATAAAGGCAGCAACCAGGCAGAACTCGGTAGACGCGCAGATTCGTAGCAGCCTTGGATAGGGCGCACTGCATTCTCCAAAAGTCTAATGTTCAGCCTCGTTCCCTGCAGAAACTCGTGCTGCCGGTCGGATGAGATGTTTCAACTACTTAGCTATCAAGCCTCTGATATCAGTCAAGTAAAACAATTGGATGCTATAAAATATCACTTATAAAATATCCATGCATTTTTGAAGGAATTACTATAGTAAGAACCAATAATAAATTTAATGATAAGTGCATCAAATCTGAGGCGAGAATGTATGTGTGTGTTATTTGCCAATAACTTTTCGCCCGACATCTGCGTCCTCGGCTGTACTGCAATCTTAAGCATGGAGTAAGGAAGTCCGCGATCTCCCTTAAAATCCAGATAAAATATTCACAGTATATTACGCATTGAGAGAAGATGAAGGTCAACAGATTTTGGGAGGTCTACAACGATTGCACATTTACATTCGTTTCAGCTACACTGTCAAAAATCACTTTATCTCGCAAAGTGACTGAATTTGATAAACCACTGATAAGATTGTTTCATCTGATTTCATAGTGACGGTAAGATGATATGATAGAAACGATGCGAAGGATAGGCTTGTTAAATAGAAAGATAGGATATCAGCAAACAATGAAACATGTCTTCTTTTGTTTAGTTATGAGTTTATTCTTCATCATTTCCTCCACCAATCTATTAACCTGTCAACTTTTTATCGTCCACGCAGTTGTTGAAGAGTTACGCTGATAACTCATCAATAAATTACAGTATATTTTCAGATGATGTCGAGATGGGGTACTACAGAGCTGATCATAAAAAACGGACCATATTAATTTCGCAGAAATTCAATCGATTCTCATGTCTGCCAATCGTCTCTCTCAACAACATGCCATACATCATTCCAGAGCTTGCATTCTCAGCTTTGAAATGAACCATGATAGTCTTGCATCTGTTATTGTATTTGCTGTGCAGTGCTCAAAATATGAAAATAGCTCAATTTACACATTGCAATTTTTCAAAAAGAAAACATGTGAGTATGATAATGAATCAGGCACAGGAAGAACGAGCATTTTCTGACATCTCTTTTGACATCGGCCCTAATGTTCATCAAAATCGGTGAACTAATATGAAATTAGTCAAATCGTGAAGCCATCAGAAAATCTCGTCTGCTTCCATTTTTCAACTGAGGATGCAACTCAATATCTAATAATTATTTTTACAAGAATGTTCATGTTTGGTATCCTCCGAATCCTTGCCATTTGAAGAGTACGAATATGTAAGTTTTATTCAAATACGTTCAATAGTTCTTGTTCAAACCTCTTCAATATTTTTCTCATTTCCTCGAAAGTACACAAACAATGAAGGTAAACAATCGACAGCTGCTATGAGAGAACAAAGACCCACCTTCGATATATTTGTCTTTCTTTGAACATTCGTTCACCTTACATGGTGGTTGTTTACTTTTGTGGAAGTGAGAAAACATATTGAAGATGTTTGAAAAACAACCATTTAATCCATTTGAAGATAACTTGCATATTCACACTCCTCACATCGCAAGGATTCAGAGGATACCAAACATGAACATTTTTGATGAATACATAAGTGAGAATATGACATTTTCAACCAAAAGAGTCATGATTTGTGATAACTTCACGATATCACTAATTTTATATTAATTCATAGATTTTGATGACCTATCAAGAAAGCTCAGAAAATGCTCGTTCTTCCTGTGCCTGATTCATGATCAAACTCAGCCATGTTTTCTTTTTGACAATTGCACTTTGTAAATTGAGCTATTTTCATATTTTGAGCACTGCACAGCAAATACAATAACAAATGCAAGACTATCATGGCTCATTTCAAAGCTGAGAATGCAAGCTCTGGAATGATGTATGGCATGTTGTTGAGAGAGACGATTGGAAGACATGAGAATCGATTGAATTTCTGCGAAATTAAGATGGTCAGTTTTAATGATCAGCTCTTTATGTTTGTTGTTATGTCTGTATTATAATAAGTTTTCTACTAATGAGAATAAGTCTTGGGCATGTAGCATCATTTGTTTGATAGAAAACCCAAGTGAAGCGATGTGTTTCTTGAAAGCCGTCTATAATGCTGAGGACCATTCGTCCCTGCAGGCGCAGGTCATGATCACAAGTTCGACCTACGCATGCACGGACGAAAGGTCCTCAGCATTCTACACGGCTTTCAAGAAACACATCGTTTTACTTGGCCTTTCTATCAAACAAAAGTTACTTAACCCGTTAATTACCTGAGTCGACAATAGTCGACTGGACATTATTCTGCTGACAAGTGGTTACAAAAAAGATTTTCGTAGTCAGCAAAGATGCTTTTCATCAATAATTCATCTCTGGCGTATAAGCCATCATGATCCGAACAAATCCCACTTCCTAATATTTCATTAATTACTGATTATAAAGTACTATCATTTACTTAATTATGCTAGCAATAGTGAATCTGCGAGTTTATCTCGAATGTTAAGTAATCCATTCATTTGATATGTCATGTAATGTCAATACCAAGCAGTTCATATATCAATCGGTGACCCGAGAAAGATAAATCAATTAGTACAAGAAATCATTGAATAAACTTTATGTCGACTATAGTTTACTGTGATAGATAAACGTCATTTTTGACACAATACATGAAAATTAGGATTTTTCTGCTTAGATGTGTGAAAATCACTTCCTATCAGCATCTGATCTTCTCTGTGATGTAGACTCATCATGTACTCTAAGCCGACTGAAATACCTCACTACATCAAGCATTGAACGCATCAAATCGATTTTAGTCGACCCAGGGAGGTTTGAGGAGAAATTCAACTCGACAAGATTTTCACAGGCTACACAGATACCTAAACGAGGAGTCTGACAGGTTGGATTGCTCGCTAAGATGTCTAGCACACTTTCTCATCATCAGTCAAGAGCTTCTCATGTAGTCTATCAATTCTCATTGAAGAAGCACTTCTATAATGATTGAAATAACATTACCACTGACCAGACATAAGATAGTCTGATTTGCACGTCAAGATTCTCAACACGCTGTCTTGTCATTTATAGAGTGATTCTGCCGGAGATGTATTAGAATCTCTTGATGATGCATGTACACTGTGCAGTGTACACTTTTAGATAGCGTCTCATATTCATTGTCATACCCTGTTTAGCGAATTTCAAATTCATCATAAAAATTTGCCATTTCTGAGAGAAAAGGCTTTCATAACAATCGAAGTTCTGCTACCCAAGATTCTTTTCATACCATAGCACTACAGTGACTCTAAACTTGCTGCTTTGTCCAAAATCTCCAAAATCATCAGCGCTCTGCTAGATTGATTGAAATGGCAGATTTAGCGCTGATGACCAAAGATGACATTGTCAACACTCTTGCTGTAAGTATTGTATGCGACGAAGAAAATGAAGACGATGAAATCTACGAAGAAGTGAAGGCTGTTCAATTACCTCTTGCTGTCCAATCAAACTAATTTTCAGGCCGTCCAGTCGTCTTCAACGCAGATCCAACACATTTTATGCTGGCATTCATCAACTGGCAACCATTTCCTTATTTCAACAATTGATACGTAACAAAGAAAATGTGACCTTTATAAGAAGCATTTACGTCGGGAAGGTAGGCCTACCCTTTGCAACGCTGACTTCATGTAGGTCTACTTTGAATATTTTTCGACTTTTCATCAGCAATAGATTCCAATGATTAGCATTCCTCCATATATTTCTAATCATGTGTCAATTTTAGCGTGTATCTACCTGGGTCGACTACAGTCGACAAATTTGAATTTTGAATTAATTGGATAATATTGTAAAAATCAGATTTCTATGCGCTTTTCGAAGATGGAGATTGCTATTTGATAAAGAAAAATTACGAAAATCAATGAATAAAAAATCTGGAAAAGATCGGGGTGAGATATAAAACATGAAAGTCTCCGACTATTGCTTTTCTTGAATATCGATGAATAGATCGATATAAAGTTACATGTACTTTCTGCTTATATATTTGTTCTTTATCTGTATTTCTTAACCCATTATTTATGACGAGTGCGGTTTTTTTCAAAAGTTAGAGTATTTTAAAAACATTCTTTTCAAGTAAAGTTTGCGACGTTGTAGGCATCACATGAAATGTGGAGTGGCACCATTACAGCCGCGTTGATTTCTTCTTTCATTTAGGCTCTTCGCACGCAACGTTGTCCCAAGAATTTTGGGTCGAAATGGCAACAAATGTTGCCACTCGACATTGTGGATTAATTTGGATACATAAACTGCATTAATCACCTCTGCATCATTTCTTCATTGATTTTTAATTATTCACGGTCGCCCTTCATGATATGAAATACTTGAACATGTCCCGTCAAAGGTTATGAAGTTGATTCCAAAGTTCAATGACAACTATGGGTGGTTTTCTTGTTTTTATCTTTACTCTTGACTGAGTTTGAATAAATCATCGAAATCATACTGAAAAAGTTATTTTCGGAAGCAATTAGGCCCTGAAATTATCGCAAGTATGTTCACAGCTAAGTGAGCTTGCATCTATTAAAAATAGAAGCTGCTTTTAGCTTAATTGTGCTGAAAATAAAGTGTCAAAATATGCATAGCATTTCAAAATTAATGTCATTCAATTTAAAAATTGACAACTGGCAAATACAATTAAGAATGCGTACAAAGGAAAGTGCAGTCGAGACGAATTTCACTAGTTATTTGTACATTTAAGCAAAGCGCAAATTAGGAGAATTTATGCAATATATCCAAAATGAATGACAACTAGGCCTATTAAGTTAGTGCAAGACACCAGCACACTTGATTCCTAGAGTTATCAAAAATTAATTGCGATATTTTTAGGGAAAGCAATCGATTACTTTTAATTGTTGTAGGAAGCAATCAATTTATTGCAATGATGTTGTCATTCAATCAATTTATTGCAATTATTTGATGGCAGCAATTTATTAGTTTCGGTTAATTGGTTTCATCAATCAATTAATTGCAACTATTTTTCATCACTGAACAGACTAATTATACAGGGTGACTCAAAAGTCTTAATCGGGTTTCAAATCAAGATTTCTCAGTAAGTATTAACACTACAAATTTAATGTTTTGTTTATACTGTAGAGGAAGAACCAGAATTTTAGTAGCAGTTCGAAATTGTGAAAAAATCAAGTTAAGGGTCCATCCAAGCTCACTCATATTATGGAGGTCAACCAATTGATCAGATGTCATGAAAGACGTTTTTCATGTACAAATTTTTTCACACTGACTACAGCCAAAAATACTTTATCATGAAATCTGATTGATTGATTGGCCTACAAAATATTTACAAAACTCAATGTACTGTAAGAAAATGTTCATCAAAGCTATCTTCTGAAAGCATATTCCGACTGGTGTTTAACAAATTTAGCGAAGCGGGTAGCATACTGTCCAAGATGCTGAGCGAAGTGGTCGCCCATCCCTTGCTGAGGGTGATGGCTTGCGTGTCAAGGAAGAGTTTGAGCATAATCCATGACCATCGGTACGGGATGCAGCCAATGAGCTTGATATGCCAGGTGAGACTGTTCGACGTTCTTTGAAGCGAACAACTAGCATGAATTCATGTCATATTTCACACGTGCATGAACTGTTACCGGACTACTATGAACCAAGGCTTCAGTTTTGTGAAAAAATTAACCGGTTATGTGATGATCCCGGTTTCATCCACTAACTCTGTTTTTTTGACGAGGCAACCTTTCATTTGAATGGTAACATTGACAGTCACAACTGTGTGATTTTTGACGATGAAAATCCACATTTATGTAGGCCAGCGAGGTTCCTCTGAAGTCGAAGGGACTGGTGGTATGGGCGGCCATGTTTTTGCGACCCGATCATTGGACCTTACTTCTTTGAATCAAGTGACCAAAGACTTATCTTGAGGTGTAGAAGGATTTTTTTATTCCGGAACTGGTGATTAGGACGATTTTCGACGACGTTTTTTAACAAGATGGCGCTCCGCCTCATTGGGGTCTGAATGTTAGAGAATTTCTCAACATCCAATTCCTTAATCGATGGATTGGACGAAACGGTCTCATTCACTAACCAGCTAGAAGCCCAGATCTGACGCCTCCTGATTATTTTTTGAGGGGTCATATCAAGGAAGTGGTGTATAAGAATAGGCCAACCAACAACACAGAATTACGAGTGACGCTTGCTGAAGCAGTTCAGTCAGCGAAAAAAGTCACGATCAATAAGACTTTTCATAACTTTAAAAAGCGCGTCATTCCTTGTACCGAAGTTAACGGAGGTCACTTCCAGCACTTATTGTGAAAATGCAAGTCTTTCGAAAATTCTGGTTCTTCCTCTACAGCATAAACGAAAAATTAGGTTCTTAGTGTAAATACCTACTGAGAAATCACCATTTGAAACCCAATTAAGACTTTTGAGTCACCCTGTAGATTTTGAATTTCTCACTTTGCTTTTTCAGTAAGCTACATGGTTTCATGTGAATCTCACTTCCGCTTGTGTCTTCTCCCCGAGAAAAGATTAGCTGCTAAAAATGTGTACAGTCCATTTGTTAAAAGATGTTTACAATTCCGACTGTGACTTCCAAGGTATCAGAGTCACGCCATCCGGTCTTTTGCCGTCATCACGACTAAGGCCGTGAGGTTCAAGGACAGCAGGTATCCCGGCGGTGGCAAATGATCGTCTGATAATGTCATTTGCTTCACTGTGTCGAATAATTCGTCCACTGTTCAGTTTACAACTCAAACCGTGATTGCCGTAAAGATCGACGTCGGCACCACATCTGCATTTGTGAGGAAAACACACAGGAGCTCCTAGTCGTAGAGCGATGGCAATTCGCAGATTCTCGTTGTTGAGTTTGAGGCCCAAACATGAAATTGGGATTGAATTCAACCATGCACCCGTGTCTGGAGAAGATACGCAAAGCAAGCGACTTCTGTTTACTGGGTCGGATATTTGGCTCAAAATTTTCTCAAATTTGTCGTCGATTAAAGGTTTGTCCCATGAACGTTGTAAAGACCTCAATTGATGTTCTGGCTCATTGTGACTTGAGTTGACCCTTTACATGAAACACATGCAAATATAAAAAATAAAACCGCAATCATGTTGGTGTTATATTTGTATTCGTGTTCAACAAAACGTTTCAAACTATCATATGCACTACACTGATGACTAATTATCTCTGCAACAATGGTCTTCGAGTCACCAAGTGATACATGATTCACCGAAAATTCTAGTTATGCATTCGCTGTCATTGACGCTACAAATATCCCCGTGATGATATACATGCACTCGTAATTTCACATCTTAAATGAGGTATATAATTATTGCGCTGAAAATCATAATCAGTATTATCTTTCAATTAATATTAATGCGTGTGTAGGCGACTTCTTGTTCAATTTATTGCACATGGATTTTCAAATATCACCACATACTGTATGTTCACTGTTCATGCTCACCTTGCTCACCTTGGCCGGCTCGATCCAGTTTCAGCCTCCGGGTAGCACCGGGTCCGACCGAGCCATGTGGAAGCAACGGCCTGAGGGGCCACCCCGTGCTACCCGATCATCTAACACTGAAATTATCATATTTTTATATAATTTATATCTCCTTCTTTTTAGAATTAGCTCATTCTCTTCTCTTCTCTTGCCATAGTTTGCATATTTTGTATATCTTTTTTTTATGTCTCTTGATGTGAATTTCCAATTTTATTCTGTAAATCATTCACTAACTGCCTGATGATACCTACGGATAGTAGGAGAAATATATTGCAGTAATTATCAATTATTTGTAAATTCTAACAATTTACTTGGCTCTTTCCAATCTCTAAAAATAAAATGAATAGCCAAGGAATATTCCCAACTGAAATAATCATGGTCTAACGTATTTAGTAGGCCGAATAGTGGTTACTCGTGGTTAAAAGCATTTCGAGGTTGTACCATTACCTATACAGCAGACAGATAGTGCATGGAAAAAGATCATTTCAAAGACTACAAGCCGGACAGTATGCTGTTACAGTGGCAAAAATTAGCCCATCACAAGAAATGGATAAATTTCATGGAATTTTCAGATATTGTCAAAATTTGGTGCGATGACTGAATTTTTCCCTGTTGAGATTTGGTCAATGTTCGTGGTGAAATGTTACCCCTACCTAGAAGTATTCGTGTCCCAAAAACTAAGTCAATCTGGTGCCTCGTTTAGAAGTTATAGGAGTGAAGCATAACTCATCATATGCAAAGAGCTTTAAATCACCAGCTGTGTCTCGAACACCGGACTCGGACTCAGCAATAAATCGCAGGCCTGGTTAACAACAGATAAGGACTAGAAGAGTTGTGTGCAATCATACAGATAAAGCAGAAAAAGCATATGATGGCATGCGATTCCAGTCTACATTTATGCATCAGCTAGATTCCTCCGAATCTCACCGCAATCAGTGTGCATATAGTCATTAGAATCATTTACGTAGGCATTAACAGGATAATCGAAACCGTACATTTCTAAAGTATTTACTAAGATGAGCGCGCAATGCATGACATTTGAATTTCCAAAAATTTTAGATAGCAATTGGTTGGATGAATCATCATGAGTCCAATATATTCTCAAACACCCCACGATTATCAGCATCGGGACTTGAAAGAGCTTCTTTACTTGGGGATTTTTTCAATAACAAAATCACGTATATTTCAATGTTATGATGCAATATGATGACAGATTGAGATTTTCCCATTTCTTCGGGATCCTCGTAATTGTTCTCATTTTATAATCACCGTCAGCATGAGATTGTTAAAATGCAATTACAATTGGCATATTAACACATTTTCGCACGTATTCGATAAATCATTCAAGTCCATTTCCTAGTTCGTGCCAACTCTTAGCCGGATCTGAACTCTGGAAACTACACTTTCCTATCACAAAATATCTCAGCACCATGGAAACTGAACGAGGAGATCATATTCTCAAGTGGAAACTGCTGCAGCACAGGAAACAGTGTCAGAATAATCGCTGCGCATTGAGGCGCTGATAGATTCAAACTGCCCTAGATATTTGCAATCGGAAGAGTGTAGCACATGTTGAACTATTAACGCATACTGCATAATAAGAGAAAAACAGATTGATTTCATTCCTTCTCAACTGTCTCATACACAGAACAAAGTTTTGATCACGGGACAATCTGTTGAAAATGAAAATATTTTGATGATTGAAAATTACAGAATTAGATTGTTTAACTGCATCACTTTGCTAGAAGTGCAAACTGATTCAAAGCTATGACACATGCAGAGATAGGAAAAATGGTCGTGCGTCGCTTGCGGATTGCTGTGAATTCCTTCACAATGCTCCGATCGCAATGATTCCTTCAGATTCGAAGAATTCAGATCACTACGCAAAAGTTTTCTTGATAATGTTGGTTCTTCCGATCATTATTTAAAAAAGTAGCAGGCGCAGGAAAAAGCGTTCACAAACCGCTTGATAGCAGTCACTGAAACTTTGCACAATTTTGAGTGTTTTATGTTGAACTGGCTGCTTATTGTTCTATTGCTATGGTATTATGTCAGCAGATTGTGCCATTTCATTAACGTTACATGTTCCTATGCTTCCTTTCTAGTCAAACAGGAGAAGCAACGACTAGCATAATTCTGTGTTGACTTGAAAGTGTTAATGACAAGCTGGAAAACTTTGTTTGAAACGAATGTTTTCGGCTTGCGCATCACATTTTGTATACTTTTCGGAGCAATAGGCCTAAACTCTATCATGCTCTATGTACGACTATATATGTTGACATTCAGATATTCAATGGATGATCAAGAGCAGAAACCTGTTCATTATAATCTTAAGCAAACGAGCAAACGATTGGGTTAATTTCTTCAATTCCATTTAAGACCACAGTCAAAGTGAAATACATTGAATATTGAGAATGCACAAAGTCAGGTCACAAATACAATTAGCTATACACGGGTACTCAAACGCTTTCTCTGCGAGAACTTGTTGATATTCATCAATTATGGGCTATTGAGTAAACACATCACCACCCAAAAATAATATTTCTACAAGTTTTTGAAGAAATCTGACACAACAGGGATCTTCAGCGTGCGCGCATGCTAGATAACGTCGACACAACAATTTTCACGCACAATTCGATCATCTGATGGTAGTGACAGCAAATTTTATTCAAAGTCATAACATCAGTGAATTTATTGATTAAAACTCTTTTCACCACAACCCAAAACTTTGTTATTTCTGCACCGTTTCTCTTCAAATTTAGAATATAGCACCTCAAAGGCATTATCTCAAACCGTCTCAAACACTAATCTTATAATTATAAGTGGTGCATTGTACAAATATAATTGGTGTACTGTATTGCTAAACCTGCAGCCAATACACTCTTTATGGGTACCAATAGTGTTGGCACGATGAAAAATATGAAATTTTTCAATATCATTTTTTCATTGAAAAATATTAAAATAAATCTAAATCGTTTGACGAATTTGTAAGATGATAAAAATTGACACAATTCCTTGATTTTTGTCAGGTTACTAATTTTCTGAATCAGAGTAATTTACTTACTGAGAAGTTTTAGGTAACATGAATACATGAAATAATCATCACACCCTGAATCGTCAGTATATAGTTTAAATATGAAGTCAATTGGGTCAGTGGTTCAAAAGTCAGGACCGTTGATGTGCAAAAATTACATTTTTCAGAAATTGATGTCCGTGAAACTTCAACATCGGAAAGACGTCGTGATAAAAGACTCGAAAGCGGCGTTCTCTGTAAACTTAGTAGATCCTCACTTCTTGGGTAAAGGACTGAACTCGGTTGAAGCAGCAAAAGCGTTCGAATATTTGCTGCTATCTTTAGAAGCAGAAAAAATGCAATCGACTCTTATTGCAGAATTAGCTGCCTTACGTACGTTAACGAGAAACTTTGAACCCAATTTTTTGTGGATCGGCGTTTAAGTGATTAGGACGGTCATGGAGTTGCGAGAAAAAAATCCAAGGATATTTCACAACAAAGAAGGGACAGAATGATTCATCGGGTTGGGGCAAGAAAAAGAATTGACATTGGAGGACATGTGTCAGTCTTGTGAGTACGATTGTCACATGGATGACTGAGGGGAATTTTGCTAAAATAATTTGCGTTCTTCAAATTTTTTCATATATTTTTCTGAAAAATTTCAGCATGAAAAATTTTAAAAATATTTTTCATGAAAAATGCCAGCACTAGTACTAATTATGGAAATATACCAAAATTAGATTGTTGGCTTGACCGTATTAGATTCAGATCTACATTTTGTCTGCGCTACCGATCTCCTTATCGGTGGAAACATGTTTCAAAGTAGTATTGCACATATTTCCCCCAATAGGAGATCTTTGGCTCTAGATTATAAGACGGCTATTAAGCACACTCAGTTGACTTTTGTTGTGTTTAGCACTCCTGTTGAAGTGCACTTCAACTCTTGATATTTTACTATAAACTTCGAATATCTAAAAACATCTGAACTCTGAAGCTTAGGTCTGTTTTCGGGTGATTTTGTATTTTTTTGATTTTTTCATGTTCAAATTTTTCCGAGTCCGATATCTATGGAACTAAACAATAAAGTAGTAATCGGTCGGAGAAGGCATGATATATTGTCTTTGAGGTGGTATATTCCAAATTTGAAGAGAAACGGTGCTGAAATGACAAAGTTTTGGGTTGTGGTGTAAAGAGTTATAATCAATAAATTCAGTGATGTTATGACTTTGAATAAAATTTGACGTCACTCCCATCATATGATCGTGAAAATAGATGTGTCGACGTTATTTAGCACGCCGAAGAATCCTGTGGTGTCAGATTTCTTCAAAAGCGTGTAGAAAAGTGACTTTTGGGTAGTGTTGTATTTTCTCAATTTTCGTTTTTTGGGTGGTGGCGTGTTTTATCAATTGCCCAATTATGGACAATCAATGCGGTAGAGTGTTCTCTTTGCGCCTGAAAAGTGTGACAAACACATTGACCTTGAAATTAGCTACATTTCACTTAAATTTATATTTTCCTCTAGTAGGCGCAACACTGAACATCAGCATAAAAGTAAAAAGCTTTGACCATGCTAGCTGTCTCAACAGAATGTATCTACAGCAAGAATCTGAAATGCCATACTGGAACATGCCGAATGAACAACCCTCGATGATCGAAGGATTGAAGAATGGAGTCAGTGCTTTCCACCTAGTGCTGGAGAGAAATGTCCTTTGTCTTTTCCTTATAAGATCTCAAAATGGAACCTTGTAATAATTCCGTAGTCGCCCAGGGAAGAGGGGTCTCATGATGCGAAAACTCCTAATTGATCGCCGAAGATTCAACTCAAAATTATTATTCAAAGCTTGTAATATGCTTCAGAACATCATTTTTATTGTGATAGATTTCTACATTCTGCGGATGGATTTGCAGAAGCTGCTGAATACACAAAAAAAACTTTTCATTGATACTGGAGCATGCATGCAGGCACTAAGCTGACATTTACTTTTCTGGTAAGCGCCAGGTTATATAAAATAATGAAAACAAGGAAGTTTTTCATTTTCCTGTTCACGCTGCATCTTAGTGGTTACGGCAGCTCAACTGCTCCATCATATTGCTGGCTTACAGATTTGTGAACAAACTTCTCTCACCGTCTCACGCCATAAGTCAGAACTAGCTGTCATCATTAGCATTAAATGTAATATGTAGACAGAGATCCGGACTTAACAAAAAAGCAGTCACTGCCTCACCAATGCTCAGTTGCAGAGTGCTGCTATACTGCTTAATTGTAGAGAATAACTGGGTACTTGGAAGGCAGGAGGATGCCATGACGTGCCCTGTGATTAGTGATGCAAATGGAAAATTTTCCAATTTTTTCAAAATTTTCTGGAAAATTTTCAATTGGAAAATTTTGAAATTTATTTTCGGTGATTGACGTTTTTTTCCTTTGTTTTGGAGACTTATTATAGTCGTTTGAAAATATTATGTAATATTCAAAGTCCGAAATCTTCTCTATCATCCCTGTATGTTAACTTTTGGTACCAACTGCACCTTTTCCATGTCTATTTCAGATCTTTCCAAATGAATTTTAGACATTAGATGGATTTCAAATTTCTCTAGCTGAATTTCAGATATCTGTCAAAAGCTCAACTTTGAAAAGATCTTTAATTCAACTGGAGATCTCCAATTCATCTGGATCATATCTGAAATTCATTTGGGCAGATCTGAAATCGATTTGGAACTATCTGAACCATCTGAACTAGAAATGGAGGATGTGTGTCCTCAACGAAGATTTCGGACGATGCGCCAGAAGTTTGAATCCATCATAGATATTCTTTTACTCATCACAGATATCTTTAGTTTCCAAATATCTCACGAGTTTACAGTCTTTATATCTTCCAATATGGTCGCTCATGAATGCTGCGTGGACTGTGTTCTTTACTTCATCACATGTTCATCAACACATGGAGAATTTGGATCACTATGATCAACGGTGCATAATAAAGCTGAACTTTGAAGCTAACAATTAGCAAGCTCCAAAATGAAGTACATTATTTTTGCTCCAGATCCTTCATATTGCATGAAATTATACCCCTATTGTAAAGCAAGATTCACGTTATCCCAAACGGTGTCTGTGTGATAATTAAAAATGCTAACAATTTAGTACAAGCCACTGGTGGCAAAGGAATGTTCAAAAATCCGCGGACGGAAATCGTATTGCTACGATCGCTTTAATCGAAATAATGATGAAATCAAGAGTTTTAGGCCCAATTTATTGGTACGCAGCTGCCTCGGCAGTGGAAGCGCTCAAATTAAAGGGCCTATCAAAAAAATCAAAATTTTCAAAATTTTCCAAATTTTTCCATAATTTTCCACAATTTTCCGGAAAATTTTCATTACTACCTGTGATTGAAGAATTTGGAGTTTGCTAAGATCGTGGTCGAGTTTTGCTATGGAGAAGCCATTTCAGCATACTCTTTAACTCTGGTGGACAAAGGACAGAGTTTTTCCCACATAACTAACTTGCACTGCCGGTGCAATCAAATTTATATACCACTATTGAGCGGTGGGAATCAAGGATCCTCTCCTTCAAACTGCTGTGCGAAACGGTGGCACAGCTCTGGCATGTAAAGAAGCGCTCTCAACTGCTCTCAGTATCCGCTTCGTTTCCTGCCTGCATGACGTTTTCACTTACACAATTGTACAACTGAATTGTCAACATACATTTTGAAACATATATACTTAGTTGTTAATGTTTGATCTGTGCAGTGTTATAGCTTGAAATAACGTGGTTCCGAATCGCGATTAGATCTAGGACTTACTTGTCATTTTCTTTTCTCTAATTCCTTTTTTAAATTTATGGGTGGATTATTGTCGCGGTATTCGTTTACAAATTAGTTACCGAAAAAAGCACATTTCATGAAAATAAACAAAAAAAATATCATTGTTCTCAATGAATCTAGATGTTTTAAAGGATTTTGATTCACTTTAATAAACAACCTAAATTTGTAAAATTATTCACCTATAAAAAGCCTAAAATGACAAAAATATTCACCTAAGATGTCGTTGTCTAGTAATTACCTACTATAGATCTCACGTATTTTGCATATGGCATATAATGTATATGCATCATGATGACTCTGAAAATTTGTAAATATGTACGTCTCATATAATTTGTTTATGATGGTATATGATGTGTCTGTACATCATGATCACTCGGTAAATTTGTAAATATATATCTTATGTATTTTTATTGATGTTAAACTTTGCGTATGTATATGTTACACGTGTTATCAACGCTTGCCTGCAAGTGGCCCCTGTGGCCATCGCTTTGAGTTTTCTGTATATTTCAGAATAAACATTTATGTTTATGACTTATGACTTTCGCGGGCACGATTCATAGTTGCGGCTTGAAAGCAAATTCGCGTTTGCATACTTCGAATTGGAATGCGCAGTATGCCTATACATACTACTATATACACATACACTTACGATCAAAAACTACATTTCGTTTGTGGGTTACTCTCATGCATTGATTCTGAACAGGAAAACATCTAGAGTGAATCCTAAAATGCCAATTTATGAATAACAATTTTAATTCGACCGGCTTCGAGTGGAAATCAAAAATTGAGCTCCCATCTCTTCCTCAGGAATTTGTACAAAAGGATAGCTAAGAGGAAGGCCTATTGCTAAAACGGCTTGAGAAAAATTCAAATGATCAATGGAATAATAGAAAAGTGTCACAGAAATAGAGGTTTACGTCTTCATATAGCTGAGGGGATTGTGAATCGGATATCGTTGGGACGCATGCTGCATACCGGAGTTTTCCACTTAATATACCCCTCCACTAAATATGCCTGGGTATATTAAATCTCGCCAAACTTCCATTATGTCTTTACAACATTCAGCCACTTTCTTGGAAAAAACACTTCTCATGATTTTTGTAAATCAAGCACCCATCTTGGTATCTCATGTGGTCACAGCAGAAGAAGATTAGGCGAAGGAATAAGTCTTATTACCTGTATAATAAGGTTTTCAAAATCCCGACTTTTTCTGATCCCGGGATTAGCAGGCTTAACTCATTTACCGATAGTATGCGTAAGCTGAACAATATTAGGCGTTGTTTTAAATTCTTTGACGAGCATTTTGAACGATGCAATATGAGTTGTCGCATTAAAGCCCGGTATGAGATTTTCAAATCGAAAGGCAATTCCCGCAATTTTTCTGTCGTCTGGTAAAAGCCCGATATTGTGTGATAATTATAAGATATTAGTAATTATAATAATTCATTAGATATTAACACGCCTGTATGTATAACGCTTCTCTCTTTGTTTAAATGTTTGAATAGACCCTGTGGCATGACTATGGGTTAAGTTGTGGTGTATTTAGATTGTGAGATGATTTTGTGATTTCAGAACGTGACCATGCTTACCCGTGGTAAGCAAAATGCATTGGGATTTGGCTTAACTTGTGTTTTTCAAAACCGAACATATGGTTTACCCTGGCTCCACAACTTAAATCATAGCTTCTCTCTTTCTTTCTCTCGACTGCCTGAACATATTTTTATTTTTAATATCAATGAATTGGTTGCGACAGACATCAAGTATATTATTCTATGTAGTTCTATATGGGAGCAGCTCTGTATCAAGCTTGAAAGTGTCTATTGTTAAGGTGATCTTGGGAAATTTAGTTCTTGCATCGCGTTAACATTTTTATTTCATGCACTGCATCTGCTACTCCATGTAAGCATCTGTAATAAATTATTGTTGCTTTAAGTGACGGATTCCATCTCATATACATGTAGGTGTTTCCACTTAATACACCCGGGTATATTAACTTGATACAAACTTATTCTGCAATTTCGTCATTTTCCAGTTAATATCCAGTTGATAACTCCGGTATTAAGTCCGAATGCATATTCAGCTACGTTTTCCTTTCTAACAATAATGAGATATTTTCGCATCGTCAAATGATCCGTCGCATCGGACTGTTTTTCTTAAATCTAAAAATAGTTCCGTATGATGCATTTCATGTCATTGATCAGCAGTTAGAGATGTCAGCAGCTCTGAAGAGGTGCAAAGCTTGAACTGACTTTATCAAACACGTTCAAACAAAAGTTGTGTCTTTAACAAGACATCCGTCATCTATTCTGTCATATTGACAGAATTCCTTCAAGATAGTCGACTTGGAAACGAACAAGACAAATCCCCATACTAGGTCGATTGTTAAGCTCCTCGGGTACGGAACTGCTATTCTGAGAATGAATTTCCTTTAAAACGATTAATGAATGGCATCGTCAATTTCACAGACGTTTAAAGACTCAGATAGAAAGATTGCAACCTCAATAAGTGGGTGTGTAAAATGTGTGAAAACAACATAATTATTCTCTCTTTTCATAAAAAGGTTGAATCTCGAAAATGTTGCCTTGAGATGTCACAAACCAATGCTGCAATGCATAAAGCATCAAAAAGATATGGTGAAAAGTCAAGGAACGACGCTTAAATAACTAACTTGTTCGGACAATCCGTAGAACAAAGGCTCTTGGAGAACTAACAAACTACAATAATGTAATGTAAATAAATAGATAAAGTTGCACCCTCAGTTGTAAAACGGGAACAGAACCGAATAGTTGCCATTTTGTCCGTCTCAGAAATCATCAACAAGCCTAGCTCACACATCTCTTAATATCGAAACAGCTCCCTATTTAAACTTCTTATATGTTGAGAGTCTGACATAATCCTGACATAGTCCTAATCTGACATAAGAAGTCATAGTTTAAAGTAAGTTTCATAAACCTGTGCTGTATAGGTTGTTCTTGAGCTTCTATTAATGCAATTTTCAATCAATTTGCAAGTTAATATCACAACAAGTTTTCCTTCATCAACACTGTTTCAAGTTTAGAAAAATGCCTACACTGTAAACTGTAAACCGTACATATCGGTTAAAATAAACAGCTAAAGTTAGTTTCACGGTTTTTTTACAGTCTGAACGGCAAATATCCGGAAAAAACTTTATATCTGATATGAGCAGATTTTAACTGTTACGTCATCACTCATCACGTTGCGACGTCATCATTTTAACAGATATTTGCGGATATACACGTATTCTGTGAAGTTTAACGGTGTACAGTTTACAGGGTAGTTTTTGCATGCGTACCAGGGATGCGGAGTCGGAGTCGGTTTAATAAATCCGAAATGATATAATACAAACAAATTATTTATCCTCGTGCATAGCTGTCACTGTCTTGATGTCAACTTTCTCCGTCAAACGAAAGTACAGAGACACTGCTGCATTCAAAGCTTGTAATAGTTGAGGGAATGAACCGTGATAGTGAAAAAAGGATTGTCTTTTCACTCGGCGATTTAGTAGAGAAGATAAGCCTTCCTAGCCTCGATCACACCTGCGCACCAAAGGTCACATCAGAGTCAAAAATGAAGAATTGGAATGCTACCTATTATCCTCACGTTAATCGTGTGTGATGGCTCCTCCAGACCGCATGTTAAAATCGAAAGTATACTCATATTTTTTGAAGAAGGATTGGGGATTTTCCTGCCTTGTAGAGACTGGAGAAAAACCGTGTGAAGCACACATCAGCAGGATGGGAGGAGCCGAGTCGCATGCATCCAACTTAAAGCGACATTTGATCAACTTTCATCGAAAGTGATTGATAATTGATACAGCAATGATTACTAAATATAGGTTCAGGTAAGCCTATAATGATCTATGATGTAGGTTACAAGTTAATTTTTCAAAAAAGGCTTTATATACTTGACACCTGGAGTCGGAGTCGGAGTCCTATCAAAAGCCGGAGTCCTATCAACCCCCAGAGTCGGAGTCCTATCAAAATGATAGGACTCCGCATCCCTGATGCGTACACATGTAAATGGGCATTGAATGAAACAAAGGGTCAGAAGCATAATTAGTTAGGTTAGAGGATACCCCCATCACCGATTGCTGTTTCGGTCAGAAGAGGAAACATCAAATTCTCTAAGCGCTTTCAGTGCGCACAGAGCATCATCTTCAGAGAGAGTGGTCTGACCTGCAGACCAAGTTACATCAACGAGTAGAGATCAAGTGCATGTACATTAGACAGTCATCAGATGATCAAATCCAATTATTCCTATGAACGTCACTACTGCAAAATACTGGTAAGTAGAAGTTAAAATCAGGAAATTATCTACAAAGTCACGAAACAACCTAGAAAGAAAAAGTAAAGTTATAGAAATTCGTTCCACAGTCCTCCAAGGTCATGCTTTGTCTTGTTCCCGACCTGAAGTGATTGGACTTGATGTAAGATGCTTGGTAAATGGGCATCTTACGTGATTTTCAGACAAAATTTGTGTAGATGTCCTTAAAAACACACTGCATATGATACATCAGAAAAACACGATTCATCATAGTTGATCTGCTAGACCTGCTGAATAGCAATGTACATTATAAACTCGACCACATGAACGAAAGGCGATCGTCTAAAGTGCTTCCAAGGTAAAGACAAGGATCAACTAAATTCGGCAGTTTAATTGCCACAAGCAACTTCTGGACTTTTGGGCGGCATAAGTGAGTAATACTTTGTATAATTTCTTCTATGCCATTCTTGTGGAATGTTGACTGCTGTGCTGTCCAAAGTCAGCGATTGCATTCTGAAATCACACCCTTAGAGTCATGAAACATTCATTAAAGTTTCTCAAGATCACAAGTTTTATCATTGCTTGAATTTGAATTATTAAGTGAATAGTAAAATTGATTTCAAAAGTAAACTCAGAAAATATACTTTTAGACCAGTGATCACTTTATGATTGATTTGGTATGTAGGCACAAGTGTACACTGTACACGCATTTATATACAAATGAACCTGAAATCATCACAGATAGTTGCATTGTAACAAAGCAAATGAAAATAGATCTAAGAAGAATTCATGTTGGCATTTGTGTGGGTGTACAAGTAAATACTTCCACTACATAACAGCTCAATAAATGCAGGAGTATTGATAAGGATCGTCTCTCTTATTTCCACTTCTGCCTAGAATACAAAAATGTACATACTCGAATACGTCTGCTATCGCTTAGAATATCAGCTCAACAATGGCTCGTAAATCCTATTTGCAACAGACTTTGAAGCCCGTGGAGGCTCCGGGTTGAATCAGACCTCTCTTGAATTTTTAAAGCATTAGTTAGGATTATATAATGTAAATCTCTCATCTATCTTCCTGTGCTGATCTTCAGGTTGCAAATTCTGATAGTTGGCTCATTGATAAGATGTATTTGCGCGTATCAAACATGTGTCTATGAAATAATATGAAGGAATTTCTCCTCGTAGAGTAGTGAGCAGTGATGTTGGTCTGTGAGCAGATTTATATCGGACAAACTAAGTGACGAATTAGCTCTCGCTTAACATGTTTCTCTCAAATCAGACTCTACTGTGAGTGATCACCTCACTAGTTGCCAACCTAGGTCAAATATTTCTGTTGAATGGGATGTTTTGCACAATTTTGAGATCTATCACAAACGTCTGGTTTTGGAGTCTTTTTTTGTCAGACATTCTGACCCTATCCTTTTAATGAATGGCTGTTAAGGCCTTGAATTGAAATCTCCTTGACTGCAAATATTGTCTTTCATCTTTACCTTTATATTTGTAACCAGTAGTGTGTAAACATTGCTTTTATTTACTTTTAGCCGTGTGTAGGACCTTGATGAATATCTATGGCATGTTAATTTTGCTCATTTATAGGAACACTGGTAGCGATTTTCTTAGCTTGACAGTTGAATCACGCATGAGTGAGGCCGCTGTCACACAGGAAAAGGCGTCGTGGGTTTGTGGTGGTGAGGGCTTGATCCTGTTGCCAATTGACACAGTCGTACGTAAGCGGCCGCAGCTCAGGTTGTAGAGGTCCAATTAACTTAGGTCATACGTTCGAATCCATCGCTTATTTAATTTCACTCTGTTGTCAAATGTAATTTTCAAATGAGTCTACACGCGGGTCGTATGAAGCCGGAAAATCGCAATTCGTCTGGGTAAGCCTGAATTACAAGTTTTTTCCCTCATTTAAAGACATGATTATCATGCCTTCTATACTCTAATTAATTAAGAATGAAATAACATGACTTAAAAATTCCTGCAAATAATTCCTAGCTGGCCTGACTAATCTTCGACTTTTCATGCTTGCTCTTCAGTGTATCTTCACATAGCAGAAATGGTGTAATATTTGTTCATTATCGTGACTTCTGCAGTCAAGAGGCAATCATGCGTTCTGGAATCAGGATAAGTACTTAATTAGCTGATCCTTCCATGAATACGTGCACCATTAGCTCGAATTTTTAGTGTTCTGTCTCCGGAGTGTGTTTAAATGGATTGTCAGTAGAAGTCAATCGCCTCTACAGAAAAACTAATGCATTTTGTACTATTCCAGAGACCTGCGCATAAAACAGGGTTTCAGAAAGACATTTTCAGTCAGGTTTTTAAATGTTATTTTAGTGCTACTTTCCCATTTTTCATTGAAAAGGTTATCAATAAAAATAGAAGTTGTTGTAAATTATGTTAGATGCTACTATAGATTTTCTTTTTTCATTTCTCACCTCGCGAACCAAACAATTTTGATGCATTTTTTCACAGCATCAGATGTTATTACTTGGAAAATGTTTCGTTTCGTCATCACCCAAAAATGTTCTGTTGTAGGTCGTCTTCATCAACTTCTCAAGCGCGGCTTTGAATGAATGGCTTCTTGGATGCTGAAACAACTCTCTATTGAAGCACTTGCTGGTATTTTTGGGACTCAGTTGCTGCTTTAAAGATTGTTCGCTTGAAGATTTGGAAATTTTATTGATTTCATCAAGTTAAGTCTGCCATCGGATTGCTGGAAACATGCCTTCAATAATTTTTAGTGTTTTAACACCAATGTGCTTTTTAAATACTATGAAGAAATGAATAATTTGAAATTACACAAATTAGCGTCTTAACGCAGCATACTGAAGTCAAGGACTCAAGAACGGGAGAAGGAGGCAGCTGTGCCTGCAAACTTTTCATCAGAAAACCACTTTCGAATATAATTTTCATTAGGAGTTCTCTAATAAAATATTTTCAAGTATAAGTTTCAACCGTACCCACATATAACATGTTTCACATATAACATGATTCACATATAACTGATAATTGGGGGAGCCATCGAGCCAGGTAATAGGAAAAAGAGAGCAAAAAATACACAAAAAACCATTCTTTTCAAGCACCCGAGGAAGGTCGTGGACCGAAAGCTCGTGCGACTATAATAAATTTTTCGAGCCCACCAAAGTGTATTTTTTGGTCTCTTTTTCCATGATTCATATGCAAGTAGCTTACTATGAAAGGCTTACATGTCTCGTCAAAATATGATTGGATTTGAATATTTGAATATCGATGATTGCATTCATTCTTTTGATGTCAAAATCCAAATATACGAGTACATGATCATCATTTAATATTCGCGCGCTTTAAGTTATCTTCAGCGCAAGTCCAAGCGAAATTGGTTCAACATTAAAACTCGTAAGCGCTTCGTTGAGCAGCTTAAATAGATTCCAATTCAACTAGCCGCATGAGCATGATGTACAGTACATAACATGCAAGCATCAGTGACATTGAAACGCAATCCTTGATCGTTGACATGCAATGGATGCCGTAGATAGTGCTGGATAACATGTTGTAGACTTCATCACATCTACATCATCGTTAATCATCATCTACATCCAGAGGACAGAAAATTAGTGATTCTTACGGTGTATAGCTCAAGCTGAGGACTGTACATAATGCAACATAAGTAACGTTGCAGATTTAGTAATAAACGCCATGTAAGCAGGGAGCTAAGTCGCCATCTTATACATTTCTGGGGTCGCACAGAAAGGCCAACGTAGATTTCTCAAAAAGTGACATGTTTGAACAATATTGGATCCATTTTAGGTTATGAGATTGAAATCTGAGACGGGTCATCTCAAAAATATTTTTCTAACCTGCCATATATGGTAATCAGGTCGCCATTTTGGATTTGTGGGCCTACAGAAGAAAGCCCTCGATGAAAGATTTTAAAATTTGCTTTAAAGTTATCAGAGAGGTCCATACGAACCTACAAAAGTGGAATCTAAGCCGAATCCTGTTAGACCACTAAATTAATTTCGGGCACACCGTGGCCCTTTAACGTTGTGCACTAATGTGCCTGAATGCCTGTCATTTTGAACAGAAATAGAAAATATTCCTATTTTAATAGAATTTCATTATTTGTATTTAGATGCGCATATGTTGCATCTGGATGCGCATGTACATCCAGGGGAGTCTGCAAGATTAACTAACGGACAGTGCTGGGCCCTGGTTGCAAGATTAACTGGTGACAGGCTCTTGGGGAGACATGTCGCCACCTGACAACACCAATTCAATAGAGCGCAGGATTTAGATGTCATTGACGTCATCAAATGCAGTGATGTAGTCATTCCTCTTTGCGCAAAAGCGCGTGCCTTTACCAAGTAACAATGTGCTTCTCAAAAATTTGATGTAATGTGGTCAAAGACAGTGGAAGATGTTCATAGTCTTTGAATGTGGTGATTGCCATCCCAATTTTCAATATTTTGCTTCTAACATATGATTAAGTCAATGGTTTGTACCGAAATGCAAAGTATTTCAGCAAGTCTAAATGTAGTTGAGTCCACAAACCTTAGAAATATTTAAAAATGTTTAAGAAAATCAAAATATTCAAAATACCCCAAAAATTCAAAAGTGCCATGAATTTTTTATTTGAATTTTTTCCGAACCCTATTAATTAACAGTGCAACTGACTAAAAATTCTAAATCGTCATCCACTTTGTTTTTGTTGAGAGTCCGATTTACGATTTACTGTCACATTAAATGAAGTTTTCGGAATAGTTATCTTGCATGACTTAAATATTATTGTTAATCACGCGATTTTCGCAATTATATTACATTATGTAATATAAAATGCATAGATTTGAGGTTATTATGACAAATAATGACCAATGAAATCTAAGCATTATCTGTTATAATGCATGACATTTTTCATAGAAGTCTGCACCAGGCAAAGAAATTAACAATACCAATAATATTATCTACTTTTATGGCATCAGGTTAATAATTACCTGCTTCGTGAAACTTATTGACCTGTGGACATAGAAGACCTTACAAAATCATGCATTATATATCGGATAATGAATCCGCTTCGGTAAATGAAGGTTTTATATTCATTATCTGGATGGATTTAACAGTCGGCACTTCAATCTTGCCATTGCACGTTTCTGCAACCATCTCGCTGCAATGAGCGGCTGATTATTAATAGCCAATAATTCATAAACCTAAATCTACTGCACCATAATAAAAGAAAGTTATGGTCAAGGAGTTCAAATCGTTTTTCCTCCTATGACTCAGAGGGTCATAATCATACATTATTCCATTATCTTGAGTTGAAGTAACGGTATTTTTACAAGAATCCTTTGTTTACAGGAATACGTAGATAAGTTTTATGAATATCTATGATTAACCCATGATCAGCAGACTAACGTTTTTTATCATAAGCCTAAAGATGTTATTTTAAAGTAAGTATATAGTATGTGTTAAAAAAATATATAGTCTTTAATGAAGGTTGTCTTTAATCAAGGTTAATCAATGTTGGTTAAATCAAGGTCAGTCAATGTTTTCACTATTTTTGAGCTAATCTTGTTTTCATTTTGTTTCTCAAATTTTCAAATCAAGAATCCTAGACTTCAAAGAAGCAATGCCTGTGAAAAGCACACAAATATTCTAATAAAGGCACTACAAAGTCCTTCACCATTAACACAGATTTTAATAAAATATTCACTAATGCACGAAGTCTAGAACATGCTTTATTATTCCTAATGGCTTAGCTAAACGCATGTTTACTTGTTTAATAATCATCTACTTTGAGAATCTTGCTGTAATTGCATTATTACTAATTAGTGCTTCTTCAATCTTCTAATAAAAAAAGTAGATACAAGCCGAAGCGATTTGCAGAGAAAATCCTTTTATGACACTGACGACTTAAATTGTCTTTCCAAAGTAAAGAAAATTGATTTATAATGTGCAATACTACAATGAAAAAAATATGAAGCAAAATTATTGTCTTCAAACTGCATAATGCATTTCTGCTGTATCTAGGATGCTACCAAATAAGGCGACTTTAATTTCTTTTTACAGTTACGGAGAGTAAGATGTCTGTTCCAAAGACATTCTCTATCGTTTGACTCTCCATGAAAATGCTCAGCCACAAAAGTCTCCTCGCAAGCGAATTCGACACGGAGCTGAATAATTGTTGTCAATCCCCGCGATAAAGCTTGCCGCAATACAAACAAATTACTCTTAATTTCGTTTTAAATGAAAGCCTGACATACCATGCTACTTCGCGATATCGTCTGTCAAAGTACAGTCTCGACAAATGAATGGTGATCACCCAGATATTTTTGTCAAATATTTTCAATGCATCAACGAGAGCGCCTATTTTATAATGTAGTGTCATATAGGCTTTGAATACAGTACCGGTCAAAAGTCTTGAACCATTTCTTAACTTTGTCGAAATCGTGGGAGACACTGATTATACATCTTTATTTACATATATATATTATACTTTTTTATTATTTTCATCAAAATACTTGATTGTTTAGTTAAGAAACAATACATAATACAACATAACATCATGACTATCAATATGGTTGACATCTTCTTGAGGGTTGGCCTGAAACTCCCCAAACCTAACCCCTATAGAGAATTGCTTGTGCAAAATAATGAGATGTGTGAGCAAATACCGTTTCTATTCTTACAAAGAAATAATTGAAGTTGTGAAGCGTGGATGGATTCAAGAAAATCTGCTGAATGCTGTTGGAAACTTATTGACTCCATGCCAGTGAGACTTTCGTTGTGTTGGAAAAATAAGGAAAGTTTTTTTCAATGACTTAACTTCAAGTTAGTGAAAACGTAAGAGTCATAATGATATTTGCATTATCCATTGCTACGTAAGCTGAAGTCCCGATCACAAAGTTTGTAATACAATAATAAAGTATTATCTAAAATATAAAGTTCTTCAAGATTTCAACAAAAGTAAGAAGCGTTTCAAAACTTTTGAACAGTACTGTGTTTGTTCACAAACACCGCCTTGGCCGCTTTAAGGAATAGGAATGGTGTGGATGACACGGGTTTCTCGCACAAATGTGCTATTCCTTTTTTGGGTTCAGTCACTTTGATTGCATGCTTCAACTTCACCAGTGACCCGGACATTTTCTACAGCTTCCTCCTTGACAATTTCCCAAAGATTTTCTATCGGATTCATGTCAGGGAGATTCCCGTGCTGTTGGAGAAGTTGAACATTATTGTCCACAAACTACTTACTATATTCGCCGCTTGGCCCAGTACTGAGTCATACTGAAAGACAGTAGGCCCACAATTGTGACTATGCATAAAGTCGTACAATGTTTCACGAGAACGACCAAGTGAGCGCTGATAGCTGCATCCACATTCTCCTTGAATAATCTGGGTTAATTAGGACAATTAAGCATGCTCGTGCATTTGAATGTCTGGTTCACATGAATATATTCATAATAGAGGGGCTTTTGTCGCAGGACAATTTTGTCATTTATCCATAATGCACAGTGTGGTGAGTGACGACCAAGAGTTGATTATATGGTACTTCTAGAATTAAGAGAATCACCCAAACCTGCTGAATGGAATGCAAGTCTGCCATCTTCAGCCACCGAAGGGAGTTGCCAACAATGTAAGGACCGTCATCGACCGGTAATAATGCCCCGACGGATAATGTCAACCCCCATCATTGGATACAGCTAGATGTGACCCACACTTGAAGTATTATAGGTACTCATGCATATACATTCTGCATATACATGTACATGTATGTGTAGTCAAAAAGCCTCTAGTCGAGTTAACATCAATTTCAGCATTCTCTCAAAACGGATGCCCTAAAGATACAACAAGGATGATTACTTCTTATGCATGCAGTTCACATTGCTGTATTCTAAGTTTGAACCCGGCTATATGCAACATATTTGGTGAAAAGAATATTGTCTCCATTGACGGGTCATGAGATTAATCATCAGAGCCCATAGACCAATTTTGTTGTTGTTTTGTTTCACACACATAGAAATCTGACGTTTCGGTGTGTATAGGCTGTTGGGGCTGGAATCATAGAAATAGATTGTTTATCTGAAGTTGACTAGAATGGAAATTGACTCAAGGTCGCGGCACATCCGAGGGAACTAAGTTGGGGCATGAAGAACCAATGAAAAGCTTATAATTGCACATGTGACTGATTCTAACCCAATGAAACAGCCGTTGACAAGTGCATCTAAGTGAAAATGCGTGCGATTTATGTGCCGTTATTGTGCATTGCATGAAGGTTAATTTCCATTCTAGAGGTTTTATTGTTGTCAATTTCTATGGCTGGAATGGACAATAGCTGTTTGTTGATGGTGATTTCAGTTTCTCGGTCAATGTTGATAGATCTTAAGAAGAACAAATTTAATGAAACTTGCAACAGCTGTAGCTTGTCGTAGCAATTTTTGCAATAGCGCAGATATTGAAAGTTATTTTATCAAAAATGTTTTACATTAAAAGGGAAATGAAATCATCTTAAATCTTTCAATTTAGTGAAATTGTGCTGAAAATGTGCCGGTGCATGACCACTGTCTCCACGAGAAGCCTCTATCTCGTTTAGGACAACGCATGTCCACGACGTAGCAGTGCCGCCAATGTCTACTTTTACACTAATTCCCATAATGCTTGGCGCTCCTGACGAACTACGTATTCTAAGTCAAATTGAGATTTCGCTCTTTTGGACTTCTATCAGCTGTACTGAGTTTCAACCACTAACTACTAAAGAGATGATCATAAAAAACGGTCCACCTTAATTTCGCTGAAATTCATTTGATCCTCATGCTTTCCAATCGTGTTGCACATCAACTTGTCGCACATCATTCGAGAGCTCTCGTTCTCAGCTTTAAAATGGGCCATGATAGACTTATATCCATTATTGTTTTTTTTACTGAGCAGTGTTTAAAACATGAAAATCGCTCAGTTTGCAAACACAATTTTTAATAAGAAAACATGTGAGTATGATGATGAATCAAGCACGGGGAGAACGAGCATTTTCTGAGCTTTCCCTTGATATACTGGTCATCAAAATAGGCGAACTTGGAAAAAGTTAGTGACATCGTGAAGTTATCACAAAATCATGACCTCTTTGGTTGAAAATGTTATGATCTTACATATTCATCAAAAATGTTCATATTTAGCATCCTCTGAATCCTTGCGATGTGAGGAGCAGGAATATGTAAGTTATATGCATAGAAGTTCAATAATTCTTTGTCAAACTTCTTCAACATTTTCTCATTATCGTTAAAACAGTGCCTACACAAACACCATGTTAAGTGAATGAAAGTTCAAAACAAAACAATTAGCGAAGGTATGTCTTTGTTGTCTCACAGGGACTGCAGATTGTTTACTTGCATGTTTGTGTACTTTGGCGGAAATGAAAAAATATGTTGAAGAAGTTTGAAAAAGAACTATTGAATTAATTTGAATAAAACTTACATATTAGCTCTCCTTACATCACAAAGATGCTTAAGATATCAAACATGAAAAAGTGATGAAAAAATGATATAACATTCGCAGGCAGAGGAGTCATGATTTTGTGATAACTTCGTGATATCACTAATTTTTCTTAGTTCACCGATTTTGATGAATCGATTGAATTTTACTGAAATTAAGGTGGTCCGTTTTTTATGATCAGCTCTGACAGACACCGGCTCACGATTTGCTAGAATGTAAAATAGTGTAAAAATATGTATCTATGATCCCTACATGATATCTCAACTTAAGAACTTACTAAGATGTCAAAGATGGAAAGAAAGCTATCATCGGAGAAGAATTGATTGGAGCAGATTGATTTGAGTTTGAAATCAGATGCTCATGCATTTTTTGATTTTTAAGTGATTCGTTTTTTATTAGTGATATACTCTTCCTTAAAAATGATATCTTTGAATTCTACTTAACATGTTGCGCATGTTCCATTTGCGCTAGTGATGGAAAATAATTTATCTTTGAATATTTAATTGGCTTGCTAAACTTCTGAAATTTTGCCAGAAAACATCACCAATTCCATTATCTTTCTTTCCTTATCAACTGGACAATGAGCGACTCACTTTTGATGTGTCCAGGTCGCAGACATGCACGGAATTATTCTAATATATTTCTTCCATCTTCATAGCATGGAGCTTGCCAAAATATTTATTTTGATTTGCCAGCTACCGCATCAGACATCATCATTTTGAGTTAGCCATTGGTAATTTTGAAATTACTTCATTGTCTGATCTTTCAATATTTAACTGAATGTGGATTTAGGCCAAGTTATCTCTCGAAATGTGGCTGCCATGCACCTATATTTCTTTAGTATAACTGAAATAGTTTACGTGAATTGCATTTGAATTTTAGAAACTAGCGTATTCATATGATGTTGATACTGAAACAATATGTTGTCTTGCTATACTTTTTGCCAAAGCTGCTGCTGTCTCAATAGAGTCTCTCAGAGTTGTCTCAACTTGCAGCAGATTTGTTGTCAAATATCTTCTTTAAATCAACATTGCGGCTATTGGCACAACTTCCTGTTTACAATCTATTTATAACAACATAAAGTCGGCATTGCCGTTGTCATTACAGTCATGTAACCAGCACAGGCATTAGATCAGACATCCTATTTTTAGCTTGAAAATGACGCATATGATGATTATCCTTTTGAAATATGAACTTTATGCTACTTGATTATATTTTTTATATTTTATTATATTTAAGTTAATTTTTGATTGCTCTAATTTGTCTTTGCTGTGGATTTCATCCCATTTTCATGAGCTACATTTACAATTGCTGAGATATTCAGGCTGATACTGTGCTGAATGGATGTTGAAATAAAATTTAGATTAATCTCGCAATTGTTCGGCATGTTGCTATCTTGTTAAAAAAATGATCTTCATAAACGTGGAGGTGAATGTTGACTGTCAGTTTATCATGACCCGCTTTCTGAGTCTGTCACATACGCAGTTTGATATTTACAGGAGTAGTCGGCGTGGACATGACGTAAACTTTGATAGACATTTCCATCCAGGTGTTTGCCATCACCCCGCGGATACATTTCTACAGAATCAATGTATGCATGACCTATACCTGAGTTTGTAATGACGCAGGAATGATTCAAAGTAGGGTTTTGAAGCTGATCATCATCATCTTCATGTTACGAATTGACTAGATCAGTGGCGGGCAACGCGTGGCCCGTGGAGACATATTGGGTGGCCCGCCACCGCTTCCCATATCTAAAGTAGTCCGTTGACATTATTTGAATCGGCTATGTGAAAATGACTCACGCCGACTTCGACTTTTGAGAGATGCCTAAGGGTGACGGATCCTCATTAGACTTTGCAAAACCTTAAATTGCTAACTAAATGAGTAATATGATGGCACAAAAATTCACATTCCAATAATCCAACCATGCTCCTTTCGTAATGAATATCTCCTATTTAACAAGTGCAAGATGGCCATCACATGTGCGAGTTTATGCGACGCCACATGGCATTCACTGCCTTGCTAAACATGCTTCACTACGTAATAAACCACGCTCGAATGAGCTTATAAATAGGCTACATTAAGTTTATCCAGACTGTGTAAGAAGGAATCCAACCGTATAATTTTGACAGGCCAACATGTTTTTCAATTATTCTTGCTGAATTTTATCTTTATACTGCTACACCAATATATATTGTACTCAATTGCCATTAGCGCTCGACTACCGTTTGTGGAGCCCATGCACGGTTTTTAAAACCCGTAGGCCTATATGTTTGGATGACTTTATCTTGCACGGCTTTCAGGCGGATAGCTGTACTGTACTTACAGACCATTGTTTTTCGATGAAATATGGTAATGTCAGTCATATCACCAAAAAGTCAAATGATCATACACAAAGAAAAGTTTCCATGGTTTGTTATAGGCCTATTCACTCTTCAATGCTCACAGGAATTGTATAATGTAAATTATCATTTATTAATATCAAGCAAATTGGTTCGTAAATACTGCTGTATGCATTTACATGTAGAATTTTGTTATGTAATACGACCACTATATTTGCACGTAAACTGTACAGCAGCCGGAATAAATTGCGGAATATAAGAACTTTAAGCCTAATCGCCTTTTAAAATTGGGCCACTCCTTGTGGCCTACTACCTCAACTTGGTTGCCCACCACTGGACCAGATATACTAATAGAGATGCGAAAAAACCACCTTCATTTCCTCAAAGGTTCCGCACTTCTACATGCAATGATTAATGACCTTCAATCATTTGTGTAATAACCACGAAAATGACAAAGTGATGTGTATTAAGAACGCTTCAGTTTATCATGAGTTGAACCCAGGGTTTTTTGGGTGCATTTTGAATAGCACGATTCAAGTCACAATACAATAGCCGGTGATTATGATTTAAGTCGCCAAACGATGCGTGATTCGAGTCGCGCGACTTGATTTTTGTTGAATTCGAAGCTTTTTCAACTAATTCTGTGCAATTTGGCATGCTTAATTCGAATATAATGCTCCATTAGCTAAATCAAGTCAGATTGTTTAGGTATTTGAGTACAAAGTAAACACGAAAAATGTCACTGTTTTTGAATGCATGTAGGCCTACTTTTTCCCGTCACAGTTGCTCTTTAGAAAAAGTACGGCACTCCCTTTAGTTACGGCTTGCAATAAAATAGTTGAGATAAAATTATGCACTAAATAATATGAGCAAAAAATATTATAAAATAATTTTAAAAATATATGGAAGAATCTTGATTTTGCGATGTCTTATGACAGCTAAATGTCAATGGATTCACCTTTTCTTCGAGATCCATGACACTGAAAACGTTGTGATTGTTGGTTTGACTCTGTAAATATAGTTGCACCGTTCACAATGCGTCTTGACGATCGTTTGAACAACGCAAAACCTTTGAACCGGATGCGTTAACTCATTTCTCTTCTAATATAATGATTCCAAACGTCGAGGAAACACTATACTAGTGAAGAACCTCATAACTATCAAAAACTTCTCTCCAGAAGTCATTGTGAGGGCCGTCTGCTGTCTGTTGTCCTAGGTCTGGTTCACAATGCGGCACTGTTTGAAGCATATTGACAATTTGCCTTGAAGATCGTGATCCTTTGGTACGAATCCAGTGCAGAGATTACACAAGAATTTATTAAACATAATGAATGATGCGCGCAAAAACACATCAGCAATTATGACGAGTGATTATGAAAATTGCAGACAACCAAAGTCCATACATGTACTCTTCCTGTTGTGTCTCCGCTTCTGTCGACGCAGTTAGCAAACATACATGTAGGTATTTTGAAATGGAATAATAATAATTAATTGATAACAAGGCTGCAGACTCAGTCGTAGTCCGTCAAAGTTCTTATACGATGCGGAGAGGTCCTGGTAATTCTGTCCCCTCCCCCCCATTCTCAGAATTCTCTGGCTCCTAAGTGTAGTCTGATTTCATGACGACCGTCGGAAAAGCGTTGAGTGTGTAAAATTCCTTTGGTTTGGAGAAAATTTACGGCACTTGCCATAGAGTAAGTACTGTATACATGTATATAGGTAGAGTCTCGACTCAAAAAAGTATCTGTATACAGTGAACATTTTTATATGAAAAGATTCAGTTTTTTGTGAAGATAACGCTTCCGTGGTCCAAAAAATTATTTTGAGCAGTTTGCAAAAAGTCAAAATTTTGACAATTTATATACTACCGAGATGAATCCCCTATATGAGTAGTAAGAAACAAGATGGATATCAGAAGGAATGAATATTTGCTAGTAAACATCCTATCTAAGCGGAAATTAGGCTGATTATCAACGGAATCTCATGATCCGTATTATAATGGAAGTCTTCATGAAAAAGTGGCGATATTATTTGTACTTTCTTGGATGAAATTTCAGGTTTTTAATTCAATTTTCACCGGCATGATTTTGTGATTCACTAAATTCATGTTTCATTTCTTGAAGCTGAATAGTGATGTGGAACCATTTATATCCTTCAAAGTTAATTGGAATTATTGTAATTGATTCTGTTGTTTCGCTCTACCTTCTATGACAGTGCAAACCTATCCTTAACCCAATGTGACCAAGTTCGACGAACTTCGGTGAAATCGGAAAAATTGGAATATGTGGGGGGGGGGAAGATTAGAAGTACCGAGGTCTGAGCTATGAGATAATTATTGCTGATTTTAGAGAGTAGTAACATTGAGATACTTTTCCTCAAGGGGTTTATTTTACCAGCAATTTATGCTTCAACCACCACATTTCTTTCATTGTTACTAAGTCCTTTCGAATGCTTGGCTTTATTAAGTGTGTTACTCATTCTTTCAAAGATATTTGTGTTTTGAAAGTTTTGTATAATTCGTATGTTCGGTCCAACCTGGACTACTGCTCACAAGTATTAGTCCGGCAGCCAGAGCGAGTTTCTGCAGGGAACGAGGCCGAAAGTAAGACTTTCACAAAATGTTGTACACCCTATGCCTACTACAAATCTACACGTCTGCCGAGTTCTAGTGAGTTCCTCTTCTTGTCAGACAGAATCAAAGAATAACGCATGTAAATCCAATGGGTCGCAGATTGAAGTTTTTGTCTAAAATGAAATTTTCTATGTTTTCTCTGATTAAGCGAAAAGTACTAGGTCTAGAGTCATAATTTTTGGCATGGAATGTCTTCAGGTCATTTCCTTTCATGTTCATGCACTTCTGTCTATGAAGCTAAACACATTTAGATTTGGCGAACCTCTTAATGTCATCAAACACTAACATTTTGAGCAACTTTATCCACATTCAACCACATTCTCATACACATTGCCGATTAGATGCATGATAAAAGCATATGCCCATCATAGGAAATGACCTGAAGATATTCCATGCCAAAAATTATGACCCTAGATCTAGTACTTTTCGTTTAATCAGAAAAAACATAGAAAATTTCATTTTAGCCAAAAACTGCAATCTGCGTCCCATTGGATTTACATGTGTTTTTCTTTGATTCTGTCTGACAAGAAGAGGAACTCACTAGGACTCGGCAGACGTGACGATTCGTAGTAGGCATAGGGTGTACAACATTCTGTGGAAGTCTCACTTTCGGCCTCGTTCCCTGCAGAAACTCGCTCTGGCTGCCGGACTATATGGTCTCCAAATGCAAAATGTGCTGTGAATAAGATTGAGCGTATTCAAAAAGCTTTCGTCAAGTTCTTATGTTTTCACACTCGCATCATGTACAAAAGTGATAACTACGCTGTATTATGCCATCATTTCCGCTTAACTATGCTCGCGGAGCGCAGGGAGATTTCAGACATTTTGCTATTTCACAAGATTGTCAATAGTGCAATCAGTTGCAATTATTTGACATCAGCTGTTTGTCTTAAAGTGCCTGGTCGTATTACTAGGAATACTGGTATTTTTACTTCAAAAAGAAAAAGTCGCTTACTCTTACGCAAACATGCTTTCTTCCCGAGGACATTTTTGAGTGTAAACAAATTCAAAGAAATTGACGTTTTCAGTGCATCTCTTTCTACAGTAAAGAGGTTTCTGATAAAACATTTCACATAATTTTCTCGGTTCTTTTTATAAAGTATCTTTTTTTCGTTATTGTCATGTATTTTAGGTAGGTACATTTACAGTATATCTGGTTTTTAATGTCTCACTTTTATTCTGGTAATCTGTTGTATTTCATTAGTATTTGAAAAATGCTATGTATTTTACTACTATGTCTTTTATCAAGTATATTTGTTCATACTGTAATATGTTTCAGGTACGTGTATATTTTCAGTATCTGGTTTTCTATTGTCTCATTTTGATTCTGGTAATGTTGTAATCTGTATATCATTCGCATCTGATGACTGTAATTGGCATCCAGCTGTTGTCATCATTTTGAATAAATACAAAATACAAAGTAACAGATGTTATTGATGCGATGACAGGGGATCAACAAGCAAGAAATGTCCATTAGCTGTATTGATAAAAACTAGTGTTGATGACTGAGTCGATAATATGTCTGATTTTGTACTTGAAACAGTGCTTTTCAACCTATTCGTGGACCATCCGCACATTTTAAAGTAACTTAGAAATCATCCGCAACAAATTGTCAATGTAAAATCAAAATCATTAAAATAGTGGTAAAATGTTTCTTTATTGACATCATTTAATGATACGCAAAGTTTGAAAATAATGACATGTTTTATCAAGTTAGTTGCCTATTAAACCACGAGGCACAGAAAACAAAATAAGAGAATATAACAAAGCAAGAGCATGGACATGAGGCATTCAAACACACTTGTGATTAGGAATTACAGTTTTACTTGGGATTCAATATACTGGAATTATAGTGAAGGTGATCTATCAGAGGAAATATTAACAAATTATGAAGAACCTAAGGGCATTTCGATGGTAATTCGAACGAAAAATGTATGGATATTCTCAATTGGAGTTACTGTAACTTGATTTTTTCAACTAGAATCGATTGATTGACAGTTACAGCTGAATAGTGATGCAAAAATACATTCCATATTCGATCATTGCAGTCGGTAAATAACTCATATGTATTCATATAATTGATTATCACATTAATTAATTAAAAAATTTATACAACATGTAAATTGTTTCTAAAATCATTATCAAATGTTAGCTTGATTATTATGTTTACCTGTAAGTCCCATGTTATATAATTTTCTTATTATTGTAGCCTATCAGGGATGTAGCTATTTCGGCAGTAGCCGAACAATGGAATAAAGTTGATCGCACTGTCACCGAACATTATCGAGAAAACTTTTGAGCAATGATCTGAAATCTTCGAATCTGAAGGAATGGTTGCGTTAGGAGCATTTTGAATGAATCCACAGCAATCCGCAAGCGGCGCACGACCATTTTTCTTATCTCTTCAAGGTACTAAAAATTTCTTTTTTGCCCACTTACTAAGTTCCTGCATGTGCCATTGGGATTATGGGTTGGTGGGAGGGTTTTTGTGTTTTGTTTGGGGGTGGTGAGTGTTCGAAGTGCATTGGCCGGGGATGGGGGGTCGGGGGGGTAGGGATTAGGGTTGATAGTGGGTGACGGGTTTTTGGGATGAGGGGTGATTGGTGGGGGGCGCTAGGGGGTGTGGATGGGGCTGGCGAGGATTAGAGGCGGATGGGGGTGTGCGTGGGGGGGTGGCGGCGGAGGGTACACCGGCGAGGTCAGGTGTCGGGTGGGGTGGGGATGCGTGTGAGGGCTAGAGGTGTGCTTGTGGCCTTGTTTCTTCTTGTGGCTTGCGTGTTGTGGGTATGGTGCTTGGGTGGGGTCAGTTGTGGTAGTATGGTTTGGGGAGTGGAGTGGTATGAGGGCGCTGTGGTCGGGGGCGGGGGGCGGGAGGTCGGGTGGTCGGGCGGGGGGGGGGGTTGGGAGCGGGGTGTGCTGCCTAGGGTGTGGCGTTTTTAAGGTGGGGGGTGCTTCCAGGCGTCATGTTGTGCTTTCGTAGAGTTGATGGTGGTTTGTTCTCGGGGTTTCCGTCTGTTTCTTGGTTGGTGTGGACTTGTCAGGCGGGTCGGAGTTGATGCTGTTGTGTGTGGTTTTTGGATGTGAGTGGTGTTGCTGTCTGGGTCTCGTGGTTTGTTCTGTCGGGGCAGGTCGGCGTGGCAGTGGTTGGCTGGGGTGGCGCGGGTGCGGCCTGGGGGGTGTTGGACGGGGGTATGTGGGCCGCTGTTGTGTTTGCTGACGGTTTGGGGCTCGTGGTTGACGGGGTGGGGGTGGTGTGTGTGGGGGAGTACGGGAGCGGGGGAGTGGGATGGTTGGTCGTGGGAAGCTAGGGGCGGGGGAGGGGGGCGAGATGTGGGGGGTGTGGGGGTGTGCGTTTGTGATGGTAGGTGGTGTATGTGTTCTGTTGTCTGTTTGTTGGTTGGGTAGGCGTCGGATGGTGGCGGCTGGAAGGCGGCTTGGGTAGGCGGTGGGGGAGGTGTGATGGGTGGGGTTGTGTGGGTAGTTGTGGTGGCGGGGCGGGGGGAGGGGAGGGGCATTAGAGTGGGGGGGCTCGGGCGGTGGATGGGGAGGTGGTGGGGGGGGGGTGGGTAGCGGAGACTTGGTGATGGGGGGTAGGGGCGCAAGTGGGGGGGCTGTGGGGACGGGGGAGACGTGGGTGATTGGGGGGAGGGGGTGGGCGGGAAGGCTCTAGGGGGAGGGTAGTGGTGGGGTGTGGGTGGTGTGTGTGAGTTAAGTATTGTTGTTTTGTGGTTGTTGTGTATGGGTGCTGTGGGTGTGTTGTGTTCGTTTAGGTAGTCGGTTGTATTTTGTGTTGTTTTGTTGTGTCTTGCTTACTGTGCGCCTGGATTGTTTGTTTGTAACTGGTGTTTGAGTATGGTATTTGGGGGTGGCTGTGTGGGGGGCGTATGAAGGAGTGTGGATGGGGCGGGTCTTGGCTGGGTTGGTTGTGGGCTTTTTGTGGGGGGGCGGTCTGCACGGGGTGGGGGTGGTGCTTTGTCGTTGTCTGTTCTTGGGAGGGCGGGGGGGTGAGTTTGGGCGGGGTACGGGTTGGCGGGGTGTACGTTTGTAGCGGGTTGGGGAGGGGTAGGCGGGGGGGCGTAGGTATGGGGGGCGGCTGGAGAGGTTGGGGTCGTGGGGGGAGTTGGAGAGGGGTGGGGGTGTTGGTTTTGTTCAAAAAGGGGGGATGATATTGTATCTAGGGGGTGGTGGTGGGGCAAGGTTGGGTGCTGGGCTGTTTTCTGTGTGCGCTTGGGGGGGTTTGTGGGCTGGGATGTGGGGGCGGTGCGGTGGGGTGGTGACTCGCCAGCGGCGCCCAGGGAGCCTGGGCGTCCTGCGGGGGCTTGCCGGCGGTGTGTGTTAGTCATATGGGGTTTGTTGGTGCGGGGCAGTTAGTTTAGCTATTTTGGTGGTAGGTTGTTGTGGTATGGTGGGATGTGGGCTTCGATGTCCGTGACGTTGCTTTCTGCGGTTTTGCTGTCTTGTTCATGTTCATTCTGTTGGTGTTTGCGGTTTGGTTGGTATGTGTTGTTTTAAGGTTGTCTGTTGCTTACTTGGCTGTTCGCTGCTTGTTTGGATTGTTTCCATGGTGTTGTGTTTTACTGTCTGTTTCTGGTTTTTAGTTTGCTTTTTGTGTTTGCTTCTTCTAGTTGTTCATGTTTTGTTTTTTGGTTGGTTGTGGATCTGGTGTTCCCGTGCTGGGTTGTGCGGTAGTGTCTATGTCTTTGTGTGAGTTCCTCGTTGTTGTAAGCGTGTCGGTATTGGGGTGCCGTGTGTGTCTGTTCACTGTTTTTGTAGTGCGTTCTGTATAGTGAGGGTGCTGCTTTACGTTCTCTTTTTTAGGTGTGTTAGTCTTTTTATCGTGTTCATCTGATGATGTTGTTGTGTTTGGTGTTATTTGTGTTTTCTTGTGTTTCTGTATGGTTTTGGCTGCGTTCTGAGTGCTTTCATCTGGTTGTTTTTTTTTTGTTCTTTGTGATGGTTTGGGCTTGTGGGGGCTGTTTTGAATTTGGGTGCTGTATCGTTCATCTTTGGATTGTTCTTTATGTGTGTCTTTGTTCGCTTGTCATTAACTAAAATTCTGCCGGCTGAATATTAAACAGATTTAATTCTCTGCGGTAAATAGTTTTTAAACGACACTATAATACCGAAACCAACTGAAAATTCTGCCGGTAGAATAAAAGGCATTGAACCTGCTAGCGCGATGACCAGACACGCCAGTGTGTCGTTTGTTCGACAATACAAGCCAAAGAATTGCATTCTTCGACATCATGGTTCGAACACAAAGACCTCCATTGCTACCATATCTTGAAGCAACATCATTACGTCACTACAACCTCCATTGTGCATTCAGAAAGAATCAACAATCATTTTGACTCTCCCATGGCGATAAGCCATCACTCATTACTATTCATTCTTCTTGTAGATATATCATTGTTTCATTTTCATTTGTTTCCTGATTATCGACTGTATCATCGGATGAGAGTCGTCGAAAGGTCTCGTGGCAATACATAAATCAATAGAATGCTGATTTTTTGAATTTGCGCCGCATTCCTAACACGAATTATGCCTGAAAGCCGTTGCTTCAATCATAGACAAAGGCGCTAAACATGCACAATATCTAAAACAAATGTGAATATACTATGCATTAAAAATTCACTTCGCTGCTCTACTGCATGCGATCATGTAATCAATAATTAGCTTTTTAGAATGATACTTCAGGCGATCATAATCAACTAACGCAATTGATATTTTCATTAAGGATGGCAAGGTCCAGGGCCAGATACAGGGTCCGGTTCTAGTTCTGCCGCTTGGTGCCGCTAACTTCGCAAGTTAACATGTTACAAGTTATAAATTCCCATTCCCACTCAACGACTGGATATTTGAAATTCTGATTGTATATTCGTGCTTGTCAAGCCTAGATTGACAAAGTAGCACCGATGTAAATTGAAAACACCCAGAAACAAACAAGAAAAAGCATAAGAAAGTAGGAGCAACTTCAGCAACTTCAGTCAGGGAGCGTATTATCCATGCGTACCGTATTAAGCAGAATAGGATGAAATACGCTTTCCGGCCTATTCAGCGCGTGAGCTTTCTGATGATGGAATTCACTTGCTCAAAGTCACTCATCTTCGTACCATGAATAGCAATTCAAATTCAAAATCGCAATTTTGATGAAGTTTTGAAGATTTGTATTTTTTAGCTATAGTGTTCAATAATGAACAATTAAATTTAATTAATTGTAATTCCTTAATCCCTTTAATAATTCCTACTTATGATGCTGAGGTGGGAAAGGGTATTGAAAAAGCCGAGGTATATACTCGTATATGCAGCAACCAGCATTTGCGTTAGTAATTATCATTCGAAATTGTATTTGATCTCTTTAGCGAAACAGATAACAAAGACGAATCATATGCTCATGTTTTATCTGTGCTAATATTGAAAATTAAAAATCGATACGTCTTGTTAAACGATGTCACGTAAAATGTTTGCAAAAGTTGACAAAATTCATGCCTTCGAAATAAGTCCTTTTGAAAGAAAGTCATGACTTGATCTTACAGCCAGCGATTTTTATCGAAGGACTCGAAAATGCACTAAAAAGGAAAGTCTAGTTTACGTGGCTCAGTTTAAAAGCGCATATACACGGTTTCATTTAGTGAACCTCCACTAAACCTCGCGCAAGTCGCTACACCATACACACCATTTGCTTCGAAGAATGTGTCGGTCAAGTTACCTGAGTTCGTTTGCACGTCAAGTCAACTCAATCGAGACGATGGTGCACGCGCAATTGGAGTTATTGAGATTAGAATGGACAGCGGATGTTTGTTGATGGTAATTTCAGCCGCCCCTCTATGCGCCGGTTAAAGGCTGGTTCTCATTGCAGTAGCTAGCGACCTTGTAGTTTATCGTTTGTAGTTGATTTAAAAAGTAGTTTGTAGTCAGCTGCTTGTTGTAGTTGTAGTTGAGTAGTCGAAGTTTGTAGTTTATCTTTCTGTAGTTTGAAGTAAATCAATGCATTCGCACTGCAGAGAGTCATTTGCAAATAATGACTGGGATCTGAAGATGCCAACATTTACGAAGCGCAGATGATTGGCTATTTTACTGTATCTTTTACGTAAAAAGCACCTCAACCAGAGAAGATTCTGGGTTCGACCGATTTTGTTAAGGAGATACAAACTTGGAGAATTTGCTAATCTTGTGAGAGAAATGTATTTCGATGATGAAGAATATTTCTATCGATATTTTCACATGGGTCCAAAGGAATTTCGATTTATATGGAAAATATCAAAAGTCATTATTTTCAATAAGAAAGACACAAATTTTCGTTAAAAGCATTTCATCGGCCAGCAGAAAGTATTGGCAGTAACATTAAGGTATCTTGCAACTGGTGATTCCAAACAAACTATTTCTTTTAATTTCCGTCTATGGGCGATCTACGGTATGTAAATTATACATGAAACCTTGTGAAGCTATTTGGAAAGTATTCCAACCTCTACTATATGCCAAAATCCTACTGGGAAAGATTGGGGATTAAAGTGATGAACCAATTTTGGAAAATGTGGGAACTTTCCTAGTTGCTGTTGGCAGCATTGATGGCAAGCATGTCGTGATTTCAAGCTCCAAGTAATTCTGGTTCATTATACTACAATTTACAAAAGGAACTTTTCAGTATCGTATTACTTGCTATTGTTGACGCAAACTATTGTTTCCAATTCATTGATGTCGGAGCATGTGGACGTGAGAACGATTCCGGAATTCTAAAAAAGACAGACTTTTATAGAAAGCTTGAAGAAAATGAATTGGGTATTCCAAATCTGAAAATTTTGCCTAGCTCTAAAGTCTATCTGCCACCATTTTTTATTGGAGACGAGGCTTTTCCTTTAAAGCGAAACATTCTAAGGCCATATCCTGGAACCAAGTTGGAGTTTGAACAAAGGATTTTCAAATATCGCCTCAATCGTGCTAGACGTGTTGTAGAAAAGTCGTTTGGAATATTATCATCGAAGTTTCGCATCTTTCGCCGGCCTATCATTATGCACCCTGATAAAGCAGTCGATATTGTAAAGGCTGCATGTGTTTTGCATAATTTTCTGAAACGGGAAGATGAATCATACTGTACGACAACGCTAGTAGACAGAGAAAAAGATGACGGGACTATTCAACGTGGTGAATGGAGAAATATCACTCATGATGACACGGGTTTAAACCCATTACATGTATGGGTGGCTATCGATCTACATTAGAAGCAGAAAAGTTCAGAAAATATATGTCAGAATATTTCTTGACCGCTGCCGGAAAAGTGTCGTGGCAGGAGTCATATGTGAAACGAACAGAACCAAAACAAATTTCTTGAAATACCTTGGAAACATCTAGTTAAATAGAAATTGAAATCATGTTGTTTTCGTTTTAAGATTTTGAATAAATGAACTTAACCTTCTTAACGGTCACCATAAATACAAGACTTATAGTACTTATGATTACTGGTTTTGTTTTTCTTCTCAACTTCATTAAAAGAACGCAAAATTTGCTCGAAATGAATGACTCACTACATTGGAAAACGCTTAGACACTAATAGGTTAAGTATTCGTTTTACATAAATATATATCTATCAGTAAAGCAAATTATTACAGGTACCTTTTTGAAACCTATCAACCCTTTAACGAAACCTCCGAATGTAAGGAATAAGAATACCACTCGGAATAAGCAGTGTAATATGTGTACAAGTATTATACTCGTAAATGATAACATGATTGAACAATACACATCAATTTTACAATGTAACACTGGAATTTAAAATAGAGTTCTATTTATTTATTAAAAGTTTCTGTGGTGATCATCAAGAAGTAGCTGCAATATGTCATTACCATTTTCTTTGTTATGTTCATCGTTGCCACATTATATATCTGAAATTTCCGAATCACATAAAACTTGTTGAATTTTCACTTTAGCATATGATTTAGTAGTCGGCTTCAGTTTTTTCAATGCTATCGCCACATAATTTCCAAATTGCTCATCTTCATCATTTTCATTATTGAGGAGTTTCAAAATAGCAGCATCAATATTGGATGATTCTTTCAATGAACGCTTTCCACGAATTCCTTTCCCCGTGCTTTCAACGAATGATTGAGACACAGAAGATTCAAAGTACGAGTCTGTCGGTTGGTTTTCCGTGCCAGCTTCTACACTTAACGCTGTTTCTGAGTTCTCCTGATCATTGCAGATCTCCTGATCATTAGAATCCGCTCCACTTCGCACATCCATTGTATCATTTGACATATTGCTACAACGCCTTCTAGACTTGCAAAAAGTATCAAGCCATTTCAGGCAGTGATAGAATTCCCATATCTTAAACTTTTTGGCTGCTGATCCTGATTTTTCTGATTCCTTCACCTTTTCTTTACAGCGACGATACTGGTCTCGTAGGTTTTTCCATCTCTTCATGGCATCGTCGACTTCCATTCCGGATTCAGATGAAACATTTCTCCAACAGTTTTCCTTGAAAACTTTATTGCTGTAGTCTTTGCATGATACATCATATATCGCAGAATACTTTCTAACAATTTCTATAAACAGCTCAGTTGACATATTGGCGGCAGTCGCTGGCAATTCAACCTGAATGAAACGCTCAACTACTTGTAGTTACGTCGCTATGTAGTTCATTGCTACTGGCTGTTCCCATCGCGATTGGTTGACGACAAACTGGCAGCGACAGATCGATTTGTAGCCCATGACAGTCAATGTAGTAGCCAACTACAAACTACAAAAAAATAAGTCGTGGACTACAAAACTACAACCAGTGGGAACCAGCCTTAAAGGCGCGTGTACACAGGCGACTTTTGCACGCGAGAAGTTGTGATTCAACCAATAGACGATCTTTATTTTGAGGTTCCAGGAAATGACAGATTTTGCTTTACCCTCAGCCAGCTCTTGCATGCAAGCAGTTGCATTCAATGTAATAGGGCTTGAGAGAAGACAACCACGTTTTCGTATGACCTTGACATACATCCATTTCTTCTGTCACAATGCAATAGCATTCGACACTGCAGTGTGCGATTGAGTCTCGAGATCAAATCAAGACCACATGAGAGAAGTCATCAATCAAAGCAGCTAAGCATGCGGTCACTGGTTCTCTTGGACTAGTTGCGGCCTGCAGATCACGTGATGAACATGTCATGCATCTCTCCACCAACTTCTAGTGTCGAACAGCGGAAAGTCGCATTAGTGTAATAGGCCACGCAACTACTCGCATCAAAAACTCGCGACCGTCTTCTCACCTGTGTACACGCGCCTAAACGCATGTCTGCGACGTTCTATTGTACATGGTCGCTCTATTCCTTTAATAGTGTCGGATTTCTATATCATTGTGTCCGATCACTCAGTGAATCCATGCGCCTCTAAATGAAAGACTTTGAAAGCAAAACGCAGGAACCGAATGGAAAGGGTTATTATTGAACTGCTACAAAAAGTGGATAGCAACCACAGAGATAGATTCTTTTGAGTGTGGGTTAGTCTGGAGCGGACATAATCATATCCCGGTAGCATGCGATAGAAATTGACATAGATATTCGTCTCTATTTGGCTTGTGTGATTGGCCAAGCGCGCGCATTGCAGAAGTAGATTATCAGAGAGCCCACGAACTTCAACGGTCGGATGACAGACAGGCCTGTCAAGTGAAAACTATGCATCTTTGACTCATTTTTTCTACATGATAAATTCGTCAAATGAAAACATTCTTGACACCATTCGACTCTTCACGACGAACCAAATTTAGTGCTACATGACCATCGTGCGGCCAAAAATTTTGTATGCGGTGCATTAATGAATTAGGAAAAGTAGTACATATTTGATGAATATTATTGCATGACGTTCATGTGACGCATAATTATGTCTACATTTAACAAATGATCTATCGCTACATGGCTGTTAAAATCTCATATCGCACTGTGGTTGTACATCATGTATTCGTTGTATGCAGGCGTTTATTTCAGGACATAGAAATAGAACAAAGACTTTTGAATTTTTTTCTTGGCATTGTGCTAAAAACAAGCGGGTCACTCCTTCTCTTTATTTGCCTTCGTAAACCTATGTAAAATAGAATTGATATTGAATAGATAAAAACCACGGCGCTTCGTGTCACAGACACATCAAAGGGCGGGACCGTACAGTCATCAATGCAACGCATTATACAGTAATGAGGCCGATATGTGTTAATACCGTTAGAAGTTTGATAGTTCGTACTTGCGATTTATAGCGGGTCTTAATCGGTCAATTTGACGAACCTTACTAATTTTTTAGCACGACATTTTGATAAACAGCTATTAGATAGCATTTACTTTGAGATTTCTGTAATCGGCTATCCAGCATCTTGATATTTCTAGGCATAGGAATCGAATTATTGTCAGTGGCATTTATCTACTGCTATTGTCCAGAAAAGTTTTACTGCAGGTTGATCGGTGGTTATGCAAAAGCACATGATTTCTTCGCGTCTTCAATACCGTAGACAACTGCTCATCAATTGTTTCCCATGAACATCGCAATAGATTCAACTGAAGTGCAAAGAGTGCAGCGTGGAGTCATAATGCACAGTGACCTGTAGCATTTAGTTAGTTAATGCACGCTTTAGGCCTCTGTCACACTGAAAGCAAAGCAAATACGAGCGTGCCGAGGATACACGAGCAAACGCGAGCAAACGTATCTCCTCAAGCTATCAATCCCTCTCGTTTGCTTTGCTCGCAGTGTGGCATTCTACAACTGCTGAAATGATGATTTTATATTTGCTGCAAAACGCTTTGCTCGCAAACGCTTGGAAAATCTCGCAGTGTGGCTGAGGCCTTACGAGTCTCGACCACTTCGCGATCTCGACGCTGTCGTGCATCAATCATTACATACTGACTGCGTGGGTTCAATTGATGTAAATCTTCCGGTTCGTCAGAATTCGGGCTTGAATTTGTATGACGTTCAATGGAAAATTGATCTTCTTGTTTAGTTCTGACCGTGACCATCAGTATTGAGGAGAGTCATTATCACCATACTCGCCTATCATGTGATTATCGCATAAGCTCGCCTCCTTTCCTTGACCATCCTTCTAGCTCTTTCAATTCAAGTATGGAGTGTCAGAAAATGAATACAAGAATTTGTAAATATCTCTCATCAGCATACTTTGCAAGCAGCAGTCCGAAAACACGATCAATTTACTATCCGCTGATAATGAAATTCCAATATCTCTTCTTTCAATTTTGACTGTACACGTCCTGCATATCACATTTCATCGATACCTGTTAGTTCCGTATTGTCTAATTATTCCTCTATCAAGTTTCACATTGATCAAGAGGTGAAAGGGCATGTAATTTGAACATGTTGTACAAGCAGCAACCTACCTATGTTTGCTATGACGACATAGTCCCAAATGCTGTTTATTACGCAGGTTCATGTTATGTTCAACAGTTAATTTGAACTGTCTTTTATTAGATAATCAATTTAGCTGAGTAATAATGCATTCCAAACCACCATACCGCCTCCGTCATTGAATGATCGCAAAGCAAATATAGGACATGAAATATCTAACTGATAAGGTGGTTTCAATGCATTCTCTTATTGTGTGAGGATTTACATGAATATAATGTCAACAAACTGAGGAATGATTTCTGCGTGTTATAGAGGATTATGCAACCCATTCCAGAGCAGGCTCCGAGTAAAGTCTACAAGCATAGAAGCTTAGATTGATTAAATTGTCAATATCAGAGCTTTGTAGAAATGAAATTGTCGATGTCATGAATTCTCAAAATCGACCTTTGTAGAATAGACAGAATGATCAAGCTATGAGCCATGGACTTCTGCGTCAGGACTGGCGTTAAAAAATTGTGTGATTTAAAACCATGCTTTTTGTTTCGATGCATGTCTTGTATTCTTTTTGGAATTTTCCAAAAAATGAACACACATTTTTTTAGCTCCTATTAAAAGATAATGCAAGCGGTTTATAATTACAGCTCAAGATAAAATCAATAAAATCAGTTCGACGGCAAAGTTCATAGGTTCAAGTATAGAGGTACTGATCTGTTCCGTTCATTAGACAGAATGTTATTGTTTCTTTAATTAAAATAGATTCCAAAATCAATGGATACTTTGACTGACTAATAACAGTGAACTTTTCTGGCTTCGGTGTATGAGCATGCAGAGATTTCATTAGGGCATGGATAACCTTTTAAATGCTCACTAACACGGGTGGCTAAATGACGTTTGGTAGCGCCAATGTATCCGCATTTCGCAACGATCACATGAATATAAATACGAAACATTAGATTTTAGACTATTCGCAGCACGATCTTTGTTTGGAAAGAAATTTTGGATTTTAGATATTTTATAAACAGGGGAAATACGAACATTCGAGGTAACCTCCTAAATCACACACTGAAGCGAGACACTATTCGTAACTAATAAAAAAATCCTAAAGCAAAGCGTTTTAGGAGGCTAGCGCACTAGTGTTATTGTTCTCTTTAGTATGTCAGCATCCTATTTCACGCAACCTCCTAAAATTCTAGTGTGTCGCGCTTTAGGATGCAGATTTCTTCGATTTTAGGAGGTGACAGTTTACAGTGATAGGTAAATAATTGAAATCTAAACAGACGCAATGATAAAAGTATAAAAAGACCAGAGGTTTCTACAATTTTTGTTGGAAACTTCTGGTCTTTTTATTTCTTTTACATATATAAAAGAAATATATATCTATTTACAGGCATCAGAATACCTTGCACAGACTTGGTCATAACTGCTCCATGAACCATAGACATCTGAATGACTGAATGACATATGAATAGACATCAGCATGAACACAGAAGAACAAGAGAAAATGTATTTCTACGATACATATTTCTATGAAAACACATCTCGACGCGACATTTTTCATATTATGGAATTTACTTCACAGATTAAGAAGATGACAACTGTGAAGTATTTTATCAAGCTAAAAAGAATATATCAAAATCCAGGGAACCCTAGTTATCTGCGCTGTGCTTGACCAGGAAGTGACATTGAAATTTGAAGCCTATAAGTTGAGTCTTGACAAAATTGCAACTTTATATAAGCGAAGCGCCGATAACTAGGGTTACCTGCGAAACCTCAATATTGACAAAGTATATTTCATTTGTCGACAAAATGGGCGTGTCGAGACGTGATGCACGTGTCGATTATAGAGTAGGTGTAGACAATGCAGGCGCTTTGCTCAATATGTCTTGTCGACGAAAAAGACACATCCACATCCATGTATGGATAGTCGCAATAAAAGATAGAAAGAAAGCTATAATTTCCATTCGACATTTCATTATAACTTACCATCATCCTACCGGTAGTATTACATTAGTAGTCTGATCCTTCGTGTCTACATACACATAGAACTTTATTTTAAGAAGCTTTGTAAGTTCTTGTGAACTGTTGTCATCAATTCCAATGTCTATTTTCACTAGCCTGACGATAAACACCGGTGGTGTTTAAAAGATTTCGTACGAATAAATTCGAATTGTTCCATCATATACTCTTTCTATGGGTGAGAAAACAGCTCATGTGGTTATTCAACTTGGAGATTAGTTAAATATCTTACATGAATATGAGATAGAATTTTTGAGCAGGCTGCGTGTCCTGAAATGGTCTTCATATTAAAAGAAATTGATATTAAAAATTGATATTAGAAATTGATACTTTACTGATGACTGACGCGACAAAGGAGGTAAAAGTCTCGGAAAGGATAGCGCTAAGCGTCATCGGAAAGTGCTGCATGATAACATCCACGGTATCACAAAACCCGCTATTCGTTGTCTTGCTCGACGAGGTGGTGTCAAGCGTATCTCCGGTCTGATCTATGAGGAGACCCGAGGAGTACTCAAGGTCTTCCTCGAGAACGTCATCCGTGATGCAGTCACCTACACGGAACATGTCAAGAGAAAGACACTCACCCTCTACGGATTCGGTAGATAAGCCAGTTATCATCAGATATTTGGGATATGATGTATCAGCCCTAACGTCTAACATCACAAAGGATTGGTCTACTTTTTCCGTAATACTAGAGGTAATTGATCATTCATGCTAATTTCGCGGCAAAGTGGATCAAGCCAAGCGTTTGACCGAAGGGGGGTACATGCTTATCTATTAGATCAAGCTCATCAATCTTTTTGGCATCAAGCGGAAATTGTAAGTGTTAAGAAAGCAATGTGAGATTTTTGAGCCATTCATGATGTATCACACAAAGAGTCCACATTGTTATGTAGCTGTATTAAACAGTTGCCGATATAAGGAAAAAAATTAATCTCATTTTCTAATTACATTTATTCTGTCTTATGACATGTAGGCCTATAGCGTTACTACACCCACCACTAACCACTAAACAATTGCGACTCGAGACATTTCACTACGCCGACAATCACCTGTCATTAGTCGGTTGAGAATAGCTTTAGAGGGAGCTTAAACGTGCAACTTTTTGCCTTTCATCCATGGCATGAGATGGAATATGGAATTCATAATCAGAAGCTTTTCCAACTATTGTATCAGTTTGAGAATATTGGCCAATAGAGAATGAGGCATGCTCGAATTGATTTACTGTCTCCCGTCTTTTTCAGAATAAATTTGGCTACTTAATAAATCCTATTTGAGTATGGTGTGACCTTAACATTATAACAATATGATCAGGGAGTGGTAGGTGAACACAATAAAATCTTGAAAAATTAAAGCACAGTTTGCTTTTTTAATTCAAGGCTTCAATTTTCTTACGGTAGAGAACGTTGATTTGATGCAATCTACTTTGTCTTACTGAGCATGAGGGCATGATCGAAGATAATGTAAATATAATTGTAGACATAAATGTATTATGATAGTACATAAATGTAATATATACATAATACAATATAAATGCAATATAAATATATGTAAAGATAATGATCAAAGATAATCCATTGTCTTTGGGCATGATCGCTAAAGTCGCAACTGCGCTTGGCTTATGTCGAAAGTTTTCAAACGTTTCACAATGAAACGCTTCGTCATGCACCCCCGATCGAAAAATCCCGATCGAATTGCTTATCAATGTACATAGCCCCTGTGTTCAATAGAAGAGTACAACAGACGTAACTACCCTATGACTATAGGGTAGGGATATATAGGTAGAGTGTCGACTCAAAAAAGTATCTGTATTCAGTGAAAATTTTTATATGAAAATATTCAGTTTCTTGCGATGATTACGTTCCCGTGGTCCAAAAAAATTATTTGAGTACTTTTTAAAAAAGTCAAAATTTTGCAATTTATATACTACCGAGATGACTCTCCCATATAAGTAGTATGAAACACGTTGGATATCAAAAGGAATGAATATTTGCTAATAAGTATCCCAACAAAGCTGAAATCAAGCTGATTATCAGGGGAATTTCATGAATTGTATTATAATGAAAGTCGGCATGTCGCAATATTATTCGTTCTTTCTTGGCTGAGATTTCAAGTTTTCAATAGAGTTTTCACCATCATGATTTTATCAGATTTTATAATTCACTAAATTCATGTTTCATTTCTTGAATCTGAATAGTGATGAGGACCCAAATACATCTTTCAAAGTTAAATGAAATCATCGTCTTTGATTCTGTTATTTTGCTCTACCAGTGGCAATTAGTTGCTTATGATATGATTTCGCTTAAGAAGATTCTCTTGAGGTTCATCATGAAAGCAATAGCAGGTCATCGAGTTGCCAATTCACCAAACATTAAATCTCCAAAGCTGTCGACGCGGACGATCTGTAATATAATATCATTTCCTTCTGCATTACTGTCATGATTAGTCAATTCCGTTGTAATTTCTGCATAACTGCAAAAATTTGCATATCTAGCATTTGGTGACAATACCACTTGTATCTTCCACGAGTTCATTTAACAAAATCGAAAGTGTATACACATTGAGGATTTAATAAATGCGCAGTTACCACTCTACCTAACATACTTACTCTATGCCTGTGACTGCATAAAGTAGCGGAGAAAGTTGTTTTGGCAATGCGTTAAGGGCAAAGCATGCCAGCATCGAGAATTCAATCACTCAGATGCTTGCAGATTGTTGCTCCTATTCACCATTCTTGTTTCTACTCACAGATTTAAAGACTTTTTATCATAATGTATGTACCGAGTGCTCCACAAGTGGCACAAAACTTCAAAAGGCTGTCATTTGTTTCAATGCAGTCAAATTCACATGCGATTCTTTTTCAAATGTACCTCAGATCGGAGAATTTGATGTAGCATATTTGCTTATATATTATCAAAACTTATTTGACATTTTTTTGGCTCTGAGACTTTAATAGCCAAAACCATGTTTATCGACAAGTAAAAAGTATTGATTCCAAATTAACATTTTACCTAGCCAATAACGAAGCATGCAGTCAACAACAGAAAAAACAAACTCTATTTTTCAAATTAATGTTCATCTAAGACATTGCTCAATTGCTTGTCCTCCACACTCGATCACCGCTTCCAACCTCGAGCACAGACTCAGAACAGATCGTCTCCATGCATATGAGTCGATGTTCTCAATCACCATCGTCATCCTCTCCTGTAGCTCGTGGAGGTTTCTTGGAGTGAGGCAGTGGTATGCACTGTCTTTTACAGTACCCCAGAAGTAGTCGTCCAGCGTTGTTGATTCTGGCGAATTAGCTGGCTACCGGTTTGGATAACCTTTGGCGATAATCCGATCATCAAGGAATATTCGAGACAGGAAAGATCGTCCAACATTCGAAAAATGTGGAGATGCTCCATCTTGTTGGAAGATTGTGCAATTCATACGCCGTCTCCTTCTAAGTTGTGGGATGACATGATCGAGAAGCATGTTGGCAACATTTTCTCCTGTAACGGTTCCAGGAAAGAAGAAAGGAGTCAGACGATACTGCGCAGAATAACCGAATCATACAAGCACTTTTGAAGCATGGATGTATTTTTCGATGACTTCCCGCGGCTTCCCCGATTCCCAAACGATGCAATTGTGGCGATTCACATGGCCGACCATTGAGAAATAAGACTCATCAGTCCACAGAATCGACTCGGGAGCAAGGGCACCTGACAGGAGGAGCCGTGAAAAGGCAATGCGCTTTTCCTTATCATCATCTGAGTGTGTGGTTAGTCTGCAGTATGTATGGGTAGAAGCACAATCTGTGTCGTAGGATCCGTTGAACACTGGTTTTAGGAACACCGGTTCTTTGAGAAACTGACAGCTCCAAATTGTGGATTTGGCTGTTGTGTTTCTAGTTCATCCTTTAGACATTCTTCAGACATCATTTGCAGGGTTAGAAAAATAAGAAAGAAAGACATATATGCCCCCGGTTCAGTAAAATATGAATAACACTTCGTTCAAAAATGATTGTCCTGATGTATGCTTACTAATTCTCATTTGCATATAGCGGCATTAAATAATTCTAGACTTTAGTCTCACAGAAAATATATTTGATTTTCTCATTTCATAGAGCGAAGTCTCAACGGAGCTTTTGTTTCCAAGCATGTTTTGATTTGTATAGTAAATGCATCACCGGCAATCAAATATTGCATCGTCGGGGATCATTCACGTATACGTCAGTGCAAGAGGTCATTGCGCAAACACCGACTGTCTAGACAAGATGACACGGTTCACTGTCTATGATTTAAATGCTTGAGAGGCTTCTCTTAAACCTTGCAATGGTTTTGACAGAAGATAAGCTAGAGACACGCTATTAATATATGTCAGAGTGCTAAAGTGGTTAAGTGGTTGACCTTACGATCCATTAGTAGTGTGGTCGAGTCCCAAGAACCTCGAAATTTTCACAACCCTCCGGATGAAGTCTGACAATGTCAGCACCGTAGGACGAGTAGCGACGTAGTGACATTTTACATGCAAATGAATGTTCTCGGGCAGATCAGTACCTCTAAACCTCACCCCACTGGCTGATCTCCCGAACTATTACAACAATTTTGCCGAACCACATAACAATCGAAAAGGTATTGAAAAGAGATTCAGAAAAGCAGCATTATTGTTATTTGTAAGGTCATCCCTGGGCTGAGGTGAATGTCAAAGTTCAAAAAACCAATTTTTGAAAGATTTCAGTAGATCACTAATTGAAATGGAAAATGACAGCGAAAACCAATGAACCATGTGCATAATCGAAAGATCTAGTTAAGGTGGTTAATAAAAATGATGATTATTGATCGCTACGAGATTACATCACTGTATTAGATGAGATGAAAGGTCAAATGATTCAAACTTTTAGTTCAACTCAACTATCACTAAAATCGAACATTTTAGTATTTAGTTTCTGCCGGAGAAGAAACAACCCAATTCGGTGAGCTTTCGTCGAGACACTGAGGTTAAAACAACTGAAAATTTTCAATAATTGCTAATCAGATAAGCTAAAAGTATAAAGAGAATTATTGCCATATTTGAAACGTGCATGCATAATAAGCAGATGATCCTAAATTCAAAAACTTTGCATCTGTGAATATCCTAGCATTAATAGGAAGAATCCGCTATGTAATCTCAACTTATTTCATCAAGGGTTGATGCGGCAATATGCATTAGAAATGAATATACCGAAATCACCCAAAATATTCCAAACATTCAAATTTTAAAAAAGCTCTCACACCAAAAGTATTTTGCTAAATTTGTTTTCCTTCTTTCAAAGTTGCATAATACGTAGAAAGCAAGCTATGATAAATGTGGTGGTTATAGCCTGCTTTGTTTAAAGGATATTAAAAAATCGCCAGGAGGGCAAAACAACACCCACCAATGGAGCCAATGTTAACATGCAGTAGTACTGGCACTTCATCTATGTAAGTTAGTACGACAGTAATAATTAGACATCGACACCTTAGGTGAATATTTTTGCCATTTTAGGTTTTCATAGGTGATTAATTCTACAAATTTAGGTTGTTTATTTAGGTGAATCAAAATCCATTAAAATATCTAGATTCATTGAGAACAATGGTATTTTTTGTTTGTTTTCATGAATTGTGCTTTTTTTCGGTAACTAATTTGTAAACAAATGCCGCGACAATAATCTACGTATAAATTTAAAAAAAGAATCAGAGAAAAGAAAATGACAAGTAAGTCCTAGATCTAATCGCGATTCGGAACCACGTTATTTCAAGCTATAACACTGCACAGATCAAGCATTAACAACTAAGTACATTATGTTTCAAAACGTATGTTGACAATTCAGTTGTACAATTGTGTATGTGTCAAGCAGATCAAAATTATTCGTATTTCAAATGCAATATGAACTCTATAAAGACTATTTATTTATATGAAAGAATAAGAAGCTGTGACCAGAAACATGTGGCACTGCCCAGAATCACTCATCAATGTCTTCATTATTCAGATTATAAAAGTAATTCGTCACCACGATTTTCTCAATGTTCTCCAATATGAGTACATGTAGGTGAGCTAATCAAATAGCAAGTTTTTGTCGTAATGACAATATCTACGGGATTTAAGTGTTTTTACAAAATAACCGGAATTTAGGTAAAAAATTCATTTTGGGTGATTCACCTAAATTGTCGCTGTATAGTACATAATTATCAATGAATGCTGTTATCTGAAAACACATTATCTATACGAAGCTAACGATGATGATAAGATGATAAGCATCTGCTGAATGAATGAGGTAATCAACGAGATATACCCAAAGCTTATGATAGTCTAAGCCAAGTAAATCTTTAATGGCAATTTCATTCGAAATTTATCTTTAGTGCAAGAAATGTGAATTCTGATGTGACAATTCAACCGAGTTTATTCCAGATATTTAGTAAGTATGATGCTGTCCTAGTCAAATTCAGCATTGACCGCGATATGCTCCGTCTCCACGAAACATCTCTGAATAAATGAATTTACAAAGACTAGCTAGCTTGCTGCATCCAGCTCAATGACGTTTGAGAAATCTATATTGACAAATTGATCTTGCTGTTTATGGAGTGTCAAATATATTTGACTTTTCGTGGTGGGTAGACCGACTGCAACCCTCAGTTAGCACGGCACGTGAGAGTATGTCTGCTGAGAATGGAACGGCGATGGACCTAACCAGTAGCCCTGGAACCCCAGATTGAAGCTAGAATGATACATTTCGCTTTTGAAAAGAATGAGTTTCGAAATTCAATTATTTCCTTCGTATGACATGCCCATGTTTGCGTGCACCTACAATAGAATGTTTTCATATTGCTCACTGCACATTGCATTTACATTTGGAACATAGATGGATTGATATGCATGTTTCAGGATGCTTGTGCAAGGTCGATGGCCGCATCTGCATAGTTGTTTTTTTATCTTCAGTTTTTCTTTATATTAACAGAACTTTTTGTGTTTTCATCATAGAATTCGCTTTTTCTCAGTTATCAATTTACTTATTACAAGATATCCTGCCGTACAGTGTAAACCGTAGACCGACAATTATCCCACAAAATTACTGACAAAATCAACCGACTATTGTCACCTACAATATCCTGCGATATCCAGCGAATTTGTAGGTTCTCCACCGACATCGAAACAGATGCTTTGCATGCAAATTAACTAAACAAAAACTGTTGAATAATGATTGATTTTTTCGATTAGTGATTGCTTGACTTTTGGGCAATCTGTATTATTGTGTGGCAAGACCATGATTTATTTTGACATAATTTAATTAATTGCCTAAATTTTTGAAAAAAATTGAAGTTATAATTCATTGCTTTTCATTTTGTCGCTTTTTGTCAGATATTGTAGGTGTTCAGTGGCAATCATCCTACCAGAACTAACAATGACCGACAAAATAGATTTTGTAGGAGAAATGTCTGTCAATTGTCAGTCAACGGTTTACAGTGTATTTGATTATGATTGTTAAATATTCAAGATTTAAGGGAATATTGATTTTCTGGATGTCACTTTCGTAGTAATCTAATTTGAAACGAAAATATAATTGACCAAAATATTTCCATTACCTGAAATTCTATTAGAAATATTTACTTTTACATCAACGTGGCAATGACTATGTGCAATCATTTTATTTACACGCGTCTCGTGAAGCTAAAAGCTTCCGTTTTCGAACTGCAGCTTCAATTTTGAAAATACTTGACTTGTAGGTTTTAAGATAAATGACAAAGTGTAGGTAGCACTATAGCACTATAAATAGTTTACATACAGGAAAATGTATTTTTATGTGTGTAGGTTTCATTTGCAAGTAGTGCTGATCCAAAAGCATGTATTGATTGGCTGATACTCATTCACTTCTGTTGAAGTACATATGCATCTTTTTCCATTAATTTCTCTAGTTTCCCCACATTTAGTCTATTCAAATATTCGTTGCTGTTTCAACTCGACAGAAACTTCAGATAGAAATTTAATCGACAGGAGCATAGCTTTACGTTGCTAGGTGATATTTCATATCTGTTTGTTTTCACTGTGTAAACAATAATCTTAACGAGTGTGTTTAGTTTAGTGTTTGCATCGAAAATGCGCGTCATTCGATATCATGAACCTTGAACACATTAACGATCCACGTATTTGGTAATTATGCAAATGCGTTGCGTGCTAGAGACAGAGAGAGAGATAGAATCTACAGCACAATTGCTAAAGAATGAACTTCATGATGCCAAAAGTTCCCGTAAATATACAAATAAATCAATACTCGACATTTAACTCAAGATTTAACTGAGTTAACTGAGTTAACGGATGTAACATCAATATCTGAGCTGATTTGTTCAAGCACTGCTCCCTACAGATTTTAATTAGACTTATCTTGTAGGCCCCTATTAGTGGATCTGTCAGGGATGCAGAGTCGGAGACCCGGAGTCCTATAATTTTGGTCGGAGTCAGTGTTTTATCAAGTGATAACACTTTTGACTACGATTGACATCATCTCGACAGGCTCATATTTTGAATGGTCAAAAATGTTTACAAGCAATGCTTCTCATTGAATATTAATGATGCATTGACTCTATAACGTTGACGATCTCATCAGCAAATTGTGACTGCCTGAAGCAACAGATACTTGTATATCATCGAAGCAACATTTTCCAATCAACATATCACCAAAAAATTGCTATTTATCGAATGGAACTTCCCACTTAATCACATTCTAGACAGTTGCTCAGTTTATTTGAGAAGTCCAATGAAAGATTGTCTTATTTATTTAGTATTGAAAGAGATTCCAAATTGTGCAACCCGAGTTGGCGGTCTAGAATATATATGCGTGTTTATTCATACTTGAATGAAAATCGTCATTACCGTACAGAAAAATTAGCGAAAATACATCATTATGAGAATTGAAAAAGAAGGAAGAATGACATGAAAAATAAGGAAGGTTCGCAAATTCAATGTGGATGAATAAAATTTTATCGTTGGCAAACGAGCAATACGAAGGACTTTGCACGTCGATCAGTTCGTCTTATGGGTAGCAGAAAGCGACCAGCTTCCGATCTCGGTGGTAGCAAGATATGAAGAATGTGATCAGTCTCCATCATTTTCACGAGAAACCTGTCAGAGAGCATGGCTCTATGAACATCAAGAGAGACAAAGCAGTCTCCGGTACACCCTTGACCACAGATTAAGCGATGGAATCGGCGCTGTATAGCCTCAAGATGATTCGATTCAGCAGTTGATAAGCCTGAAAGCAATGGAGCACAATATTCGAGTATCGAACGAACCAATGCAAAGTAAGTAGTTCTTAAAAGCGCAGGAGTTAGGCATGTCTTCAGTACACGTATCGGATACATGCTTCTGGATGCTATCTTGCTAGTCAAGAAGTCAAATAGTCAAGAAGCAGCTTCTCTAAAACTGACTTCTCATTTGTCTTAAAAAGCCTTTGATAAATGTATGTTAATAACGTTGGCGAGGCTTCTACCCCATGTGACTACCAGTGCCTCCTGAAATCATATCTCAATGATAGAAGCACCTGTTCATGCAAGGATATGAAGATGAGTGATTCTATAGTATGTACCAAGGGCAAATTCCGACTTCCATTTGTTTTTTAAATGCATGCATTCATTCATATTGAGATTACTAAATGGAAAACGATGTACTTTGAAAACAAATATATGCAAGAATTAGGGGAACGCCGTCCCCCTACCCTGCACCACTGGCTGTCATTGGGTAATGAGTTCCATGTTCGGTCCCGCAATACTGCTGCTGTGTCAACGAGCTCAAATTTTGAATGAAATATGCAATTTCTAATATACATTATTTCTCAACTGTATCATAGCAGTATGAAACAACAAATTTTTGCCAGAAGACACAAGAAAATATTCTACAAATGTGCAATTGCTGTTGATTAAACAAATATTGAAGTGTAGGGACTCGCCGTCGACTAGGTTAGTGGAAACTTAGTAAAGAGAAAAATAATTAGCCTATGTTTCACATTATTGTCCGACTCAGACCGAAAATTTTGAAAATTTGTTTCTGAGCGATTATATTAAATTGGTACGGTAGAATGAAAATTAGCGGTAGAATGAAAATTGGAAAACTATTGTTTTTAGATGATAGGCCACTGCCGCACCGGTAGGCTACATCTTTCATGTCTGTGACATTCGATTCAGTGTCAACCACATTTGGCTTGAATTCTATTGCAAAAGATAATGCATCATTTACTCATACTACTTTGTTGCATCACTAGTAGAGAGTATATGCAGAAGAAATATAGGCAGAATAATACATGCATGTCAGAATGAACTTTTCAGCTAATAATTTGAAATACAGAAATACATGTATAACAGGGAATGCCAATTCTACTCCGACTACCCCGGTCGTCTTTGACTATCGATACAACTCCGTCAAAAAGTGTAGTTCGCAGTTGAGGGGTTTCCGAAAAGTTCAGCTTTTACTTGCTCACTTGATGACCTTTGCCACCGTGCATTCCAGGGATGTGGTTTTCAAAAATTAATAATTAATTGCAGTTATTTTTTGTCAATCAATCAATTTTAACTGCAGAAGGAGGCAATCAATTAATTGCTATCAATTTGCGTCATCAATCAATCATTTGCAATTCTTTATAATCGAATGAGTAGACTAATTTTCGATTTTTGATTCCACCTTAACGAATTACGCTATATGTGCACGCATACTTCACAAATCGCATAACAGCCTGGCTCATTATCAAGTTGAACGATGACTTCAACCCAGTACATGAAATGTACATAACTATTCTTAAAATAATTGGATGTGAATATTGGTAAACTTAATTATAGACGAATGCTAAAGCATCATAAATACAGAGATAATCAATGAAACAAGTGAACGAATAATCACACGTGCGTGTAATAGAACATGAAATAGAGTTCTAAAAGCTATCGTGCATAATTGTAATATAGAGATACTTAATGCGCAATGCACCAAATAGTTCCTTATTAGAATCCTCAAAGCAACCAATTTGTGAATAGGATGTGCTTAGTAAGCTAATTAGTATCTAAATAAATCATTGAAAGTGGGATGCTTTTCCAGCAACGGCATTGCAAGTAACTCAGAAAACACTTGCCCTATTGCAAAGCATCGGTCAATCAATTGATTGTAATTTTTCTATGCCACCAATCAATTAGCTGGAATTATTCTATGAGTCCAATCAATTAATTGGAATTATTCAGTGCTCCCAATCAATTGATTGCAATTATTCTATGCCACCATTCAATTCATTGCAATTATTTCATCAGATCAATTATTTAGTTGCAGCTTTTTTAATTGCAGTAATCATCTAGTTGCTACCAATTAATTGCTTCAAATTACAATTCAATAATTTTTTGAAGAACCTTATCTTTGGGCAGACCTCGTCCTCCTTCTCACGCTGCGCATTTCCGAACTATGCCAGTCTTCTCGATCATCTTGGAAAGGGGCTGTCTCCATATTTCCTCCGATTTCATCTTAGGTACTAGGTCTTGTGGTTCAGCCGTGTGCAGCCCTGCATTAACATTAGCATTTCCACAACATGGAGCCTCTGTTCATCTGCCTTGAAGAGAAGCCAGCATTCAGAGCCATGCACTATGCTGATCAAATAATTAAAGAGCACACATTGCTCTTGTTCTAAAAGAGCATCATCTTGTCATACAATACAGAAATCAGCTTCTTCCACCTGTTCACATCTCACAGAGCCCGTGTTTACATTGCTTAAGAGAAAGAAGCTACAGTTGGTCGGAAATCGAAGTAGCATTTGAAATGAAAGATAGACAAAACAGCTGTTTCATCATTTAAATATATTCCACGAGGCCTTTCGACGACTCTCGTCAAGCGGTACGTCGTATTTACAGACAAATCATGGTAAAACGTTTATATACAAATTGAAATAAAAGAAAGTAAGTGAGCTAAAGTCAAAAGTCGAAAGTCAAGTCAGAACCACGGTAGCTGGAGCGTCATCACTGTTTGCTTTTGCACAACCAATTGAGGTCTTGTGACGTTGATAATTGTCGCCTCTAGGAATGGAAGTAACACTGTGTGACGAGCTTTGGCGACCTTCTTGAAATACGACATCTTTGTACGTGTGACGTCGAACTGCGGACAATTGAGAGCGTGTCTTGCAACAGCACTGCTGGGAGGCTCTGATGATCGTGGTCGAGGTCTTTTGTTCATCAGCCATGCCGGAAGATGCTCGTCCACTCGTTTTGCCAACCACCGTTCAGTCCGTCCAACATAACTGTCTCCACAGTTACAATTAAATTGGTAGATGACGTCAGACGAACAATTGAGTGGCAGCATGTCTTTCAGTGATCGCACCGGAACCCTTCTTGTCATGAACACGACCTTCGGCTCGATAGCTGGAAAAGCTAGAGCAGTTACCGCACGGACTTTGGCTCTGACTTCGTTCGAGAATCTCTCGCCCAGGAACGGCACCATCAGGTAAGCAGTCTTCTTTGCAGGACCATATTCAGTTTCCTGTTCTTGTCTTGGTTTGCTGTACTTCTCGATGAATGAGGATGGATAACCATTGGACTGCAACGTTTCCTGAATAAGCCTAAACTCAGAAGATAATTGATCTGTAGTACAAATACGCCGTGCACGATCAAAAAGATTTTAACAAGATTGCGTTTGTAAGACGCAGGAACAAAGCTGAAGAAGTGCAGGTATAAGCCTGTCCAAGTGGATTTTCTAAATACAGAAGTAGGAAAGCTATCATCGTCGTTTTTAATTATATTGACATCAAGGAAAGATAGTTTCCTATTTTGGGGTAATTCGCATGTGAAATACAAATTAGGATGAGAATTATTTACGTCCGAAAGGTATTTGGGGATGTCAGCGTCAATGCTGAAAACGGCAAAAGTATCATCAACGAAGCGAAAGTAATGAAGGGGCCTGTTATTCTTAATTTTACTGAAAATATAATTTTCGACATAGCCAACAAAAATGTCAGCAAGAAAAGGGCCTAGTGGACTGCCCATAGCAACTCCGTCCTTTTGGAAGTAATACTTTCCATTGAAAAGAAACTGAATGTTGTAAGTACAAATCAAAATTAAAGTTTTTAATTTTGGAAAGCTGATCGGAAGTTCTATATTGAATTCGTTTTGTATATTTTCGATGAGATCGATTGTCTCCATCAAACATGTCCGACTATGACCTCAATATTACAGAAAAACAGGCCTTATAAAAAGGCTTGAAATTTTGTACTGTCCCTCGTGTTTATCAGTCAGCTGTCAATGCTGAAGTCGAGCAGTATTACAGTCAATTAAAAACTACTGAGGGCATTGAAGAGCATATGACTAAAGTAAAAGCAGAATTAGTATCCATCTCTAAAGATTTTTCTCGTCACCAAAAATATGAAAACCCACTTAATTCCAACCACTTTCAGGCCCTAAGTAATTTGCGCAAAAATAAAGATATCGTCATTTGCCCTCCAGATAAGGGCAACGCTGTAGTAGTTTTAAATAAAACAGATTATGTCAGGAAAATGCTTGATATCATCAGTGATACACAAAAATTCCAAATTGATGAGGTTGGAATTGATCTCACCTGAAAAATAGAAAGTCAAGTGAATTCTTGCATAAATGACCTCATGAGAGCTAATGCTATTTCACCAATTATGGCCCATAAGCTTAGATCAAAAGGCACTTGCATTCCAAGAATGTATGGGCTGCCAAAACTTCACAAAGCTAACTCGCCTCTTAGACCAATATTAAGCATGACTAATACACCCACTCATAAGCTCGCCCAATGGCTTGCTAGTATTTTGTCACCAATTCGTGACGCAGTAGCAAAATTCACTATCAAAGATTCTTTTGATTTTGTAAATCGCCTTCGTTCACTACAGCTAAATAGCAAGCAGTTTTGCTCTTTCGACATTAGCTCGCTTTTCACGAATTTCCCCTTGATGGAGACAATCGATCTCATCGAAAATATACAAAACGAATTCAATATAGAACTTCCGATCAGCTTTCCAAAATTAAAAACTTTAATTTTGATTTGTACTTACAACATTCAGTTTCTTTTCAATGGAAAGTATTACTTCTAAAAGGACGGAGTTGCTATGGGCAGTCCACTAGGCCCTTTTCTTGCTGACATTTTTGTTGGCTATGTCGAAAATTATATTTTCAGTAAAATTAAGAATAACAGGCCCCTTCATTATTTTCGCTTCGTTGATGATACTTTTGCCGTTTTCAGCATTGACGCTGACATCCCCAAATACCTTTCGGACGTAAATAATTCTCATCCTAATTTGTATTTCACATGCGAATTACCCCAAAATAGGAAACTATCTTTCCTTGATGTCAATATAATTAAAAACGACGATGATAGCTTTCCTACTTCTGTATTTAGAAAATCCACTTGGACAGGCTTATACCTGCACTTCTTCAGCTTTGTTCCTGCGTCTTACAAACGCAATCTTGTTAAAATCTTTTTGATCGTGCACGGCGTATTTGTACTACAGATCAAATTATCTTCTGAGTTTAGGCTTATTCAGGAAACGTTGCAGTCCAATGGTTATCCATCCTCATTCATCGAGAAGTACAGCAAACCAAGACAAGAACAGGAAACTGAATATGGTCCTGCAAAGAAGACTGCTTACCTGATGGCGCCGTTCCTGGGCGAGAGATTCTCGAACGAAGTCAGAGCCAAAGTCCGTGCGGTAACTGTTCTAGCTTTTCCAGCTATCGAGCCAAAGGTCGTGTTCATGACAAGAAGGGTTCCGGTGCGATCACTGAAAGACATGCTGCCACTCAATCGTTCGTCTGACGTCATCTACCAATTTAATTGTAACTGTGGAGACAGTTATGTTGGACGGACTGAACGGTGGTTGGCAAAACGAGTGGACGAGCATCTTCCGGCATGGCTGATGAACAAAAGACCTCGACCAAGATCATCAGAGCCTCCCAGCAGTGCTGTTGCAAGACACGCTCTCAATTGTCCGCAGTTCGACGTCACACGTACAAAGATGTCGTATTTCAAGAAGGTCGCCAAAGCTCGTCACACAGTGTTACTTCCATTCCTAGAGGCGACAATTATCAACGTCACAAGACCTCAATTGGTTGTGCAAAAGCAAACAGTGATGACGCTCCAGCTACCGTGGTTCTGACTTGACTTTCGACTTTTGACTTTAGCTCACTTACTTTCTTTTATTTCAATTTGTATATAAACGTTTTACCATGATTTGTCTGTAAATACGACGTACCGCTTGACGAGAGTCGTCGAAAGGCCTCGTGGAATATATTTAAATGATGAAACAGCTGTTTTGTCTATCTTTCATTTCAAATGCTACTTCGATTTCCGACCAACTGTAGCTTCTTTCTCTTAAGCAATGTAAACACGGGCTCTGTGAGATGTGAACAGGTGGAAGAAGCTGATTTCTGTATTGTATGACAAGATGATGCTCTTTTAGAACAAGAGCAATGTGTGCTCTTTAATTATTTGATCAGCATAGTGCATGGCTCTGAATGCTGGCTCCTCTTCAAGGCAGATGAACAGAGGCTCCATGTTGTGGAAATGCTAATGTTAATGCAGGGCTGCACACGGCTGAACCACAAGACCTAGTACCTAAGATGAAATCGGAGGAAATATGGAGACAGCCCCTTTCCAAGATGATCGAGAAGACTGGCATAGTTCGGAAATGCGGAAATTGAAGCTGCTGCTGTTCAACGCGTCATTCAACGCATGACGCGCCCATCCAAGTCATTGCTATTCAAGTTGGTATTCATTGTGTGTGTGCTCATCGTCGTAGGCATAATAAAATATTCGTCATTCGATGAAAATTGGGCGCGCGCGGATGAATCTGACTGGTAGGATTGCGTATCATCTTGCTAGCAGGAAGAACAGGAAATAACGATCACATACATCAGTCAACAATGAGTGAAGTGTGGAAGCAATTCGACAAAAACAAAGCTAAGAATGGGAAAGCCCAATGCAATGCGTGTGGGGAATGGATTTCAATGGCTGGTGGAACTACTAATCTTCGAAACCATCTCAAAAGGAAACATCCACTGCTTTCCACGCCTAATTCGAAACGAACAACGACAATGGATGAGTATCTGAAGAAACCAGTTAATCAACGTGAGCAAGTCAAGTTCAACGAAGCGCTGGCAAAGTACATAGCAAAAGATTTTAGACCGTTTAACACAGTTGAATCAGCTGCTTTCCGTGAAGTGATTCGTGCAGCTAATCTCAGCATTGACGCACCTGGCCGAAAAGCAATCAAAACTGTCGTTCTACATTTGTACACTGATTTAATGAACTCAATGACTGAAGAGTTGAAAGCAGTGGAATTTCTTTCGCTAACAACGGATATATGGACTTCAACGAGTCAATGTTCTTACATTTCCCTTACCGCCCATTTCATAGATGATGAGTGGAATCTACAATCACGCCTTCTTGCGACTGCAGAGTTCTCCGAAAGACATACCGGTGTAAATATTGCACAGAAGATTGGTGAAATCTTATCACGGTTTGGATTACCGAAAAGTCGCATTACTGCCATTGTAACGGATAATGCAAGAAACATGATCGTAGGAATTGAAGAAATTCAACTCAAGAGACTGCCTTGCTTGGCTCACTCAATACAACTATCAGTTAGCAAAGGATTGGAGATCTCGTCTCGTTTAACAGAAAAGTGCAGAAAAATAGTTGGACACTTTAAACACAGTTCTCTAGCAACATCATCCTTGCAATCTTGGCAGAAGCGGCTGCAGCTCCCCGAACATCGTCTAATTCAAGATGTTGTGACAAGATGGAATTCTACCCTAGATATGATTGAGAGACTTTTGGAGCAAAGACTTGCAATTTCAGCAGCGCTTCATTCAGCCAACAATACAGCTGCGTCAATGGAATTGAGTTCAACAGATTGGGAACATCTCAACGGATTAGTGCCAATCTTAAAACTTTCTAAACTCGCGACAGAAGCGATGTCGGGCGAAAGCCATGTGTCGTCTTCATTGACTCTTCCGTGTGTCTTCCAACTTGTAAATGAAACGAAAGAAATAAAGGAAAAGTCGAAAGGTATGTTGAAGAATGCTTGCAAGGCAATACTGAATGATCTGCAAAGTCGATATCCCATCAATAATATGCCGGACGAATATGCTTTTGCGAGTCTCTTAGATCCACGATTCAAAAATCTTCCTTTCTTTGACGAGGAGAAAAGGAAGTATCTTCATAATTCGTTGAGGATCATGATTTCAGAAACAGTGGAAACAGACAAGATAGATACGCCTTCCATTTCAGGCATAGATGAATTTCCTGCCTCTAAGCGATGTAAAACTAGTGCAATGGTAAAGTTGCTTTCGAAGTTGTGTCAACCAAGTGCTTCAACCAGCGAATTCGAACTCGACCATCAAAAGCAAGTGATAGGATATTTAACTGAACCTGTAAACAATACAGAACCTCTTTGTTGGTGGCGTGAAAACATCAAACGTTTTCCTACTGTTGCATCTGTTGATAGGAAATATCTATTGATTCCAGCGACCAGTATGCCCTCGGAACGAATTTTCTCGGCATCCGGCAACATAGTGACATCGCAGAGAAGTTGTTTAAAGCCGAACAGTGTTGAGATGCTGACATTTTTAAACAACAATTTGTAGGACGTAGGTGAGCTCTTAGTTAGCTTAGAGGTAGTCTAAACCTCATATGTTTGTTTAGAATCATGCATATCCTGATGTTTTCGGATGCTGTAATTTTTTTGTTTTAAACAAGATGGCTAACTTTATAATTCGTTTTCAATTAGTTTTGATTAATCTAATTTAGAACTATCATGGAGACGTAGGCTAATACGAGAGTCACATTGCAAGTATTGACAGAATCAGTTGATGAGATTAAAATGACCATACATAAGTATATTTCTAATTATTTTAGACATTACGAATTTTCCAATTTCTACTGCTTAATGAAAAATCAAAATGCACCACATTACATTCTTGAAAATCAACAATTAAACACTACCTACTTAAGACAATGATATTCATGATATTTGCACAATAATGTCAGGGCATTCTTCTAGAATTTAAGGTAATATTAACTATCGCAGTTAAAAATTAACTACAGGTCTACCTTGGCTAATGAGAAACTTAGTTTTCGGTTACTAGAGGCCTATTATAAGTGCTTCAGCGTAATATACTCTCGGTGCACCGTACGGTGCACCGGTGCGAACAGGTGCGGCTTGTGCACAGCCCCCAAAATTAATCGTTAATGGAATCTGAGAGAAACATACAATTGTGACATTCACGTGCACGCTTTAAAGAATGCACAGGCCGAGCTTTATAACAATATTTTTTACAAGAATTCATGTTCTTACACTTATACTTGGAACATATTCTTGATTAAAATGTGAAATTGATGATGTGTAAATTGTGAAAATACAGGCCTAAATGTTTATCGAATGATAAAAAGCAAAATGAACTTATTATGACTAACGTTCATTAATGAAGTAAGGAGTGACGATGATCCCTTTTGCATGTTACCAAAAAATTAGTAGGAATGCCGGAAAAAAAGTTTTAGTCAGTTTCTGCCACTTTTAGTCGAAAAAGGGTTACAAAACTTGTTGGTTTTTAACAGGTTTTTACCGGTTTTTACCGGCCAACCCTGACTAATTGTCTCCGGAATTGCACGAAGCCATTACGAGATGCTTCAATTTGATAGAAACATTTCGTTGCTGGAACATATCCACATGCAGATCCCTGAGACATTTCAGTATCGTCAAACGTGAAAGAACTACAAATTGTGGAAAAATTGAAGCCAATCAAAATTAGGCCTACACACGGACAACCTGAATGTAGGCATATATGGCTTCCACTGTACGGTACATTGATTTTAAGACCTTCATTTTAACCCTATCCATACCGGACTGTGAAGCGCGTAGGACTGAATCGCTCTCCCCTTAACTTCCGCACCAATGTTTCAAATCACATGAAATTCACGGTATAACATATTTAGGGTCTAAGCTTTCTTATCGCGATGTTCATTTATTCCAACTGATTCACCTCCATGTTGCAAAAAGCAATTCAAGATTTAAAATCACCAATTTCGGCAGATTTTTTTAAAGTCGAAATTTTACCGAACTTAATGATTTCAGAGAAAAATTTGAAAATACGCTAAACTTTAGGTCACAAAATTGTAGGTCGGGTGGCTCAGTTTTACGAGGATCATATCAAAAATCGGGAGACCGACTCGTCCCTCTCCGGTATGGATAATTATTAAGTCGTTGAAAATCTTCTAATTGTAACATTGTTGAGCTTATTTTGCTTACATCCTTTTTCTGATAGCCTCCTTAAGTTAGAATAATCAGGTTTTGAAATGTCTTCTTGTTAGTTATCGATCTTTAACAGCTCATTTGGACAATATACCAGAACCATTATGAAGTGAAAAGGAATACAACATTTAATGGTGTCCAACATTTAAAATAATGAGTAGAAATTAGTTGGAGTGATAAATCTTGGGTGACCACAGGGCTGTGGAGCCGATGCGTTATCTCATCGGCTCCGGCTCCACGACACTGATGTGAAAGGCTCCGGCTCCGGCTCCGACTTCAAATTCAGGTTCTATCTATGCTAGTTATCCTGGATCCGTTGAACGGGTTTTTTGGATAACGGTGTGGCCTTTAGAGGCTTGCTACAATCATCAAATTAGTTTTCATTAACAAGCAACGACTTAAGTTAATAATAAAAATGATAATAGCCTAATATAATGACAAATAACATACTTGTCATATATTTTTGCATGAATTGACTATCTCTGAAAGATAAAATAAAGTTATAGCCAGGATTGGTTAAATTAGATAAAGATCTCCCGCACTGGCTAAATATAAATTGGCCTAGCCTGCAACCAGTCTACTACGAGGCTACATTAAATAAGACCATATGAGTGATGATGATATACCTAATTAGCCGTCACAGGGGACGAATAGTAGTATAAGCTTTTTAACAAAGCTTGAATATGAAGCTGGATAGCGTATGCCTCTAAATAGCTTATAGGGCCTGTATCTACTCGAACATGGAAAGGGTATCGGCTATATAGCCAAATATACCGTATCAATAAAGATATCAATGGCTTTATTGAATATTAAAGTGTATATAGGCTAGCTTAGGTTGCTATTGTTATTTGTTATTGCCTTTATTCAATAGTCTGTTGGTCCATGAATAATATGATCGGTGGGTAGCCCACGACTCATCATCTGTAGAAATTGTAATTTAGATAGCCTCATTGCAGTGTAGGCTAGAAATGTACAATTGAAAATTATACTTAAAAAAATTAAAAATATCTAATTTAGGACAAGTTTTGTAATTCTATGCAGCATACTTAATAAGTTAAGGCCTAACTTACATTATATTAATTTCGTATTTTTCATTATGGCGTAAAGTTGCACTAAATAATTCATCAATGATTCATGTATATTATTATATTCAATTTATGTATAACACATTACCACTATTCCTCTGATGATGGTTAGGCTGATGAAACTGAACTCGGAGTATCACACAGCATGTTGCAGGGTGCTATGCATAATAAAAATTTGACTGCGAGCACCGAGCAGAAATCCTATCTACTTTGCTAGCTTTCGAATGCGCGTGCGGTTTAATGTCACAGACAATAGAAAAGGGAGGTCAAAAGGCGCCTTTATTGAGAGCGTCTGTCTTTTTTTATTGTTTACATATAAGTCAGCATGATATCAGCATAAAGTGTTGACAGACGGAAAAAATAATAATGAAAATTCTTGAAATCCACAGGTCTATGACATTTGGGGAAATATTATTACACGATACGGCTCTTGTGCAGTCCTTCCCCCCATTTTTTCTCTGGTCAAAAGATGCAGCACCATTGGATGTCCGCTTCAGCATCACCGGTTTGAGTGAAGCATTCCGTGCTGTTGTAAAAATCTACGTGGGTAATTGCGATGTCATGGTCGCAAACTTCGTCAGCAAGTCAACATTGTAATTTGCCTTCGGGTTTTTCGCATTGAAATATACCCTTTGAATTTTGAAGTCAAAGGAAATTCATTGTGAATGAGATACCTTTAAAATAATAGGGCGCTACTAGAAGTGGCTGGGTCGCTTATTGCTATATCCATGTGAGGACTTGTAGTCAGGTCATTCGTGTGAGTGTGAAGAGTTATCCCTCCAATCAAAATTGATCAAATTGAATAATCGATTGTTTTGAAAAATGTAGGTGGGGGGACTGCACATGAGCCTACAATACAATCTAAGGAAATTGGCATTGTCACAGATGCCAGTAGCTTCTGCCAGTAGCCATACCGATAGATGACAGCCTACATAGTAACCGTATTAGATTTAAGACATTGCGCAAGAAATGTAGCTATATTATCTTTGCTGACTGAACTAGAAATGTGTACATAAATGACTGGCGACTTGTCTCTAGGAATCTACAATCATCTAGTTAGCATGCATATAACAAGTCTTCAAATTAATGGATTTTGGAGAATACGTTGTCAATATGGAAATTAGTCTTACGAAACATATGCAATAAAAAAATATTACACATGTGTGTAAATATATAATAAATATAATACAAAAGAAGGCGGCAACTGCAAAGAAAGATATCGTGGAGGACAGATCATTGGTATACTTAAAAGACATATCTTTAGATTTCAAATAATTTAATTTTTTTATGATGCCAATTAATAACTTTCAAAATTCTAGATCTATATCAAAACTCAAACTATCGGAGCCGGAGCCGGAGCCTTTGTGATAAATCGGCTCCGGCTCCGACCAAAACCATCGGCTCCTTAAGGCTTCGGCTCGGCTCCGGCTCCACAGCCCTGGGTGACCATGCCGACTCCGCTTTGCTGCACCCTTCTTTCTATTTCTTGCCAAGGTGAGTGTCATCGCCAAGACATCTCTTTCAACTGTGATTTATATGCTGTACTTACATGTAATTCTTCTTTCTTCACTTGAGATCAACATGTTGGACAAAGAATTGTTGGAGATCAATAAATAATAGTTAGACAATTTAAAGATTGATTTTCCAACTCGTTTAAAAAACCATTAATCAAGGTGTCAAAGTATATATTCTAACATTTTAAACAGCTTTCGTAATAGTGCTGTCTCGATTATACAGCTACGATGATTTCTTTGTAGATAAAATATAAAGTGCTGAGAGTTGATTACAACTAAGATATTGAAAATCGAACCATGCATTTCAACTGTACCATACAGTTGAAATACATTGAGTTCAATTTAGGATATTGTACTTGCCATTAGATCTTTCGTTGTCTTATGCTTAAGGTTATTCATTATGCAACTTTCCACAAGGTAAGTAATACACAAGGTATCAACTTGGCTTGTTCACTCTCAACTTGTCGTGCCTGAGGAAAGGTGGATCATCCGAAAGCTTGCCAATAAAGAAAGTTCGAAGAGAACTATATCACTGAAGAATTTTTTACTATAAGGTACCGGTAATAAATAAAATATCGCTCTTTCAAGTTTACTACGATTTTTTTGCGAAGTAAAATTCCTCGATACGCTTCGTCTCCATGGTTAGTCTAAAGGCTCTTCACTTTCAGTGAATTTTACTTCGCAAAAAAATCAAAATCGTCCTTAATTTAAAGGAGCGATATTTTTCCTGCCTCGTGGAAGTTTGCACAACATTTGCTCTATCTTCGCATGCAGTCTACGGTACTATTTACGTGCGGTGTACAAGCTACAAACAAACTTGCTACGATATGCAGTAAGAAATAAGCATTGTGCTTATGGAAAGTGGTCGCAAGAGTTTGGAAGTCTGGCTGTGGCAGATGGCTCGACTGGGAAGTTGAAGTTTGCAAGCTCTCATGGAACGATTGGTAGAACATGGGCTACTGGCAGTGAAGCGGAAGCATCAATGGACATATGATGTGTTCCATGCCCCTGCTAATCTGACACGTTGAGGAATCCGGACCGACCCTCAGTGTTATCTGTGTGACATACCAATCCTCGTCGTGCCCTCTCTGGTTATCATGTAGCACTATAGAGAGCATGCTACACGCACCGGTGCGGCTTGGTCCTGCAAGCGATTGTGGAAGCAGTCTCTCTTTCCCCCCACGCTTGTGAAGTTAGCGGAACCACCAAAAGGAACTACTACTATCTTTAAATTTGAATTTCTCTATAGCGACTGCGAATTTGTGGAATCTGATCAGGGGCTGAAACTGATAAAGTAGAATTTGTTTCGAACAGGATCTCGCTGTACTAAATAATGATTCCGCTCGGCGGTTCCGCCAACTTTACACACGTCTTCCCTACAGGTAAGTAACAACGGGAATTGACGTTGTACCGAATGGTCAAACAAAGAGACGAAAGACTCACCCTGAGATCTGTACCGCAGAAGTAGGAAGTGATCGGAAGTGATCCACTTAAGTGAATAGACAGCTGCCAGATGAATTATCCCTATCTGACCAACGACTTCATCTAGAGTTGATCGACTCGATAGGGAAGAGAATAATTATGGTCGAACTAACCGTTCACTGGGAAGAGAGCGTTAGGGATGCCCATGAAAAGAAAACTGCGAAATATAAAGAACTGGCCGAAGGGATTCAGAAGCAAGGGTGGAAATATGAGCTCATGCCTTCTGAGAGTGGGATGCCACTATTTCGTTGCTCCATCTTCGGGAATTTCTTGTTAAGGCGGGTGCTTGAGTCTAAACACCACCATGAAGAAGTTGAGTGCAAAAGTGGAAGAAGGTAGGACCTGGGCGCAACGAGCTGCGGACCGACCATCTTGACAGATACTGAATTGAGTGGACCAAAATCTCATTGACGGCTGGTGCCAATGTGTCAGGTCGTTTTGGGTGCAGCATTTTCTGCTTCACATAATCCAACAATTTCGTTTATCAAGCGATTCTTTTTATAGCAGATTTCCAACACTCAGTAATTGATTACTACTGAGTTGATTACTCAGTACTCAGTCACTCATAAGTCATGTATTTTATCTTTAGCTACTTTAGGAATTATCTATTATTTTATCACGATTTCATATAAGTTCATTTTCAATTGTCAACGCATTACATGGTTTCTTGATGCACCTTGCAAATTTTTTCCAAGTTTTGCGACAAGAATTGTACATACTGATTCATGTGATCAGTATGTAAGATTAATCTTAGATTATTGCCCATTTCTATACATATAAAAAGAATTCTGTGGTTATGTGCATCAAAATATATTGTTTCAACTAATTTTCTGCAATAGCTACCTTCTTAGTACATTGGCATGATGGTCTACATTATTTCATTGTGGTTTAAATTTCACCTAAAATGAAATGATGAATTTCCCTTTAACGCCTAAAAGGTGTTTATTAAAATAAAAGCATGGAATTATTATCGAGAAATGAGCGAGCGAGCGGCATTTTTCGATGATTTTGAGCCGTGAGCGAGCGAAAGGATGATTTTGAGGGAATGAGCGATGAGCGAGCGAAAGGGCGAATATGAGCAAATGAGCGATGAGCGACAAAAGCGGAATTTTGATCCGCTCAAAAAAAACTGACGAGTACACATGAATTAAGCAAAAAGGGAGGAAATTAGGACAATACATGTATGACCTGACGTCTGCTTGCTGTCATTATTAAAGTCGTCACGTCATTTCTGCTTCTCCGAAGCAATTTCCGCCTTCAAATTATTGCTTAAATTGTTGCGCTGTGTTATAGAAAATAAGCAGACTTGTGCTGTAATTAGTAATTGCAGTCAATTATATATTTTTTTAATGAGGAATTTGTAATTGTTAGCCATGTAATTGAGAAGCGATTATAATTACTTTGCAGTCAGTGCTGTTAAATATTCATTCAACATGCATAATGAATTACTGCATTACAATGCGCTACGATGCGTTACAATAGCTGGTTATAATGCGACATTGTGATATTATACTTGGATGTGTATCAGGGGTAAAATTATCGGTAACTCTTTAAAGAAATTTAAGACAAAACTTATTGTCAAAATCTAAATTGAGAAAAATCTCAATTGAAATGTAATTGAAGAAAAACGGAATAATTAGTAATGATAATCAACTACATTAATAGAGATGTAACTTGTAGTTGTAATCAATCACATTTCATGAGCAATTGTCACAAGTCTGAACATAAGCATTCATGGAAGATATTTGTTTTTTATCATGACCCAAAAAATGCCCATTAAGTTTTGTTGTGGCCCGCGCTATGAAAAGGTAGCCTGCTCTGAGACACACTCCTGCTGAAGCAGTCAATTCCTGTCAAAAAAATTGATGGCTATGACAGTAAATGATTTGTTGACTTAGCAGATAGCCACGATTGCTTAAATATTTCACAATACTCGGTACCAACGCAAGTGGCGCTAAGTACTATCTGGAATTCCTCTTTCTGATTTTGCCGAGACAAGGCATATTAATCTTTTTTATGGTCAATGCCCTCATTCACATTATTGATTCGGTTTTGAAACTTGAATATAAATGGTGTTGTTTCTAGGTAGGCATGTTGTTAATTAGGACTTTTATTGGTGCCCTAGCTTTATGGCAATGCATGACAGCTAAGGTGATTGAAAAAATGGTGTGCTTCAAAGAGGAATGTGATCCTCGGAGTGTATCTAGCCTTTAAGAAATGCAGGAGGCAGCTTCGCCTATGAAACACATGTGAATTGATACAATGCGCAACGCATACTGTCCTTGTCAAAGGCTAAACCCTATTTCTCTAGGGGAAGGATGAAACTGCAAGAGCCACGACTCTAATTGACTGTGACTTCTAGTTTCTACGTATTTCTGATAGCAATTTCATACTTAGTGAAATTTGGCTCATAGGAACATCAAACAACCGATCTCTACTTAAAAGTAGGCCTGATTTTAAAATGTCAGATTTGACTAAAGAGGCGGCTAGAAGGAGGACGCATTGAAGGCGAGAGGCTGTGATAAGAGGTCAAATATTTCTTGGTGCTGCCTCCATTGTACCAGATCAGTATTAAGACAGGGCAAACAATGCTACAATCGCAACAGTTGGACTCATCTTTCTTGCTCTAAAATCACATGTCAACAGTTGACAATACTAAGAGAATAGCAATGCAGAAACTGTCTTTTTCCGGCTGGGGATCTCAATGAGCCAGTGCTCAGTCGGCAGTAGAGTTTGCGAAGAATTTGCCTGTGTGTGCAAAGGCACGATCGATAAGCTTGGAATTCACACCTTGTCTTGCCGGTACAGCGCAGCCTTTCACCCATTATTGAGCCCCACGATCTACGTGTAGGCTCAAACAATATGTAGTTTAACTATTAGGCCTAGGCTATAGTTTAATAAGGTCTGGTCTGCCGCACAACATACAAGCTTACGTGTACTGGTAGTTATTTTATACGCTTGCTTAATAAGTTATGTAGGCCACTACTGTATGTTTAGTTAAGCCTCGTCGTAAAATGTACAATATAGGCCATATAGGACATGATAAGCATAGTCTACATGCTAGATATTGCCACAAAACAAAAGCTTTCAATTATGTGCTGAAATGTTTTTACAATTCATGATTAGACCTACAATGTCAATGACAAATAATTGCATCATTCATAGGCTAACTCAAAGGGCTGACTACTGCCGTGGCCATTAGTATCTAGACAACTATTTTTATAGAGTTACATTCACTAGCCGCTATCCGTTATTCGCTAGCCGTCAAACAAGTCAGCAGCATCCCTTTGGTGTAGTCGATCGATAGACGATAACAATAGTAGACCATGAGACACACAGGCGTTGCTTGCGGAACAATGAATCATGAACTTGATGATCATCAGCCAGATAACTATTGTTCCCTCATTTGTAAGAATCTGTGACTGACTGACTCTTCTCGAGACAATCACAGCCCACAGCTTAGCCCTGTGACTGGGTGACAGTAGCAATATAGTAGTAGGTTAGATACTCAATGGAAAATGTGAAATAGTGTCGAAAAAAAGAGACCGAGAGAGAAAATATTAGACTCACCCAGACTTACAGCAGAAGTCTTACTTCGTCTTTTAGGTTTGGGCTTTGGTTTGACACCCAAGTCTTGGGTCCAAAACCCAAGCACCCCAAGGACCTATGCAAACCCAAACAAACCCAAGCAACCTAATCAGCAACCTTGGGTTCAACAGTCGTTCACATGAGTGTGTAGTCCTGATCATTATGGCGATCAGTTTTAAAAGAAATCTCTATAGACCTCGCGGGTTGCACATGACAGCATTTTGAAAACGAACCGCGAGCCGCAGGTTGCCAACCCCTGTTCTTGGCAGATTGTGTTCGAGCTGTAACAACAATGTATGAAGGAAAGTGATGAGTTCCATCTTCCACCTACCGCAGTCATGCTAGGGAAATCCATTTCCGATACAGTCATCGCTATTTTTTTGCTATTAACCGTTGCTATGACTGCTGTCTAAGCTCTTCTCTTCCTCATCTTTGTCCTCTTCCGACTTGGTGAACAAAGAGCTGTTTTCTGATACATTGGTTCTCTTTGCAAATCATATCTTCCTATATCTTCCCTCAGACTTCACTTCACGTTATTCTAATTTTAGAACAGTCTCGCGGCTGATGGAAGACGGTTGATGGAAATGAACGCGCGCAGAATTTCATGCCTCATGTCCGATGGACGACACCTTATGACTTTTCCTGTGTTACAGCGTGATGGACGATGGAAGATGACTTATGGCTGATGACTTTTTCTGTGTGATAGGTTGTATTCTTTTCTACATACAATTAAAGGGAAATCCCAAATGGAAAATGGAAGATACAAAACGCCTTACTCTGTGTGACAGCGACCTTAGACAATGTGCTTCATTGAGGCTTGGGACGATCTAATTTACAGCATCCACAATTTAGGCAGAATTATGATTAAGAATATAGATGACATCAGATCTCTTGATTCAACGACAGAAAATAAGATTTAGAAAATAAAAAGCATATATGAAAAGACAGGATGAGCAAATTCAGATTTCAATTTATTCAACAATTTTCCAAAAATAAATTGCTATCATTAATAAATGTTCAAAGAAATGTTCAAAGTTATTGATTTTAAAGAAATGCAAATCAAAATTTCGAACAAGCTCATGAATGAAATAATAAAACTGATAGAATTCTATAATTCAGCAAATCAATTAGAATTGTGAACTGCTACACCCGGCACAGGTCAACATGAGTCAATTATATTTCAAGTTGTTGATATGCCTCTTTTATCTCCAGTATCCTTGCTAACTCTTGTACATCTCTTGAACCCTGTTCGATGTCAATTTGATCCAATAGCTTTGGTCTCAACTTCTGTAGTGAACTTAATGTTGGCCTGTCTTCTACGTTACCCACTTCCTTCACAAATAAATATTCTTCATATGAAATATTATCATCATCTATATCATAGACAGGACCCACTTTTTCGCCATCGATTTCTTCATTCTCTTCACCAGCAGGAGCCTTTTTTTGTGCTTGCATTTTTGCCTTGAATAGTCTTCTTTTATTCCTGTATCCACGAAACTCGTTCTCGTGCTCCATAGCTATCTGATAACATTTTGGCAGACGCCTGATTGACGAGTCAAGAGGTAATGAGTAACTGAGACCGTGTATTCCTCCATCAGAAGCCTTGCGATTGTCATGTGCAGAAGTCGATCCGACACTGAACACAGTGGAGGACTTGTCAGAACTCCAGTGTTGATGAAGAGCATGGGATTTTAATGAATTCCTGACCGAAGCATTGAAAGAAAATCTACTGCTCCTTCTTCCTTTCCGATCATCTGAAAGCTCTGATAAAGAATTCTTTTCATCAGCCGAAGCACAATCTGGCTGCTGATTTTCATCTTCACGCTTGTCACTAAAGCTAGGGAATTGAATATTATTTTCATCTTCTGAGCCGTTGCTGAGACCACGTTCGCTTGTGTCTTGTGATGTATCAGTTCCTGGTAACTGCAATGTTAAAGACCTTTGGGTTTCACGTTGCTGATTTTCAAATTCAAGTTCACGGCGTCGGCTTTCTTCCTCTTCTTCCTTTTGCATTTGCTCGATGGGATCATCAGGTATTTCTGGCAATTTCTTGGTTACTTTTGTTGCACCAACAGATGACCTGGAGAGGAATGTCAAATCCTCAGTGATGGAATCTATGGCAGTTTTTTCACTTTGAAGTGAATCAGCCTTAGTAACTGTTTCTGTCTTAGTACGAGAGAGTGCAGCCATTCGGGATAATGACACGGGCATATCGGAGTTAATTTCCACAGGGTGCTCTGAGTCATCGTTGGTAATCGAATTAATGCTGTTGTAACTGTGTGTACGATTTAGCATGTCTGCTGTTCCGGTAGTGCTTGGTACTGGATCACGGAAGGACCCGGTTCTATTCACATCGGGATGTGTAGTTCTGACAAAACTTGATCGGGTGATCAAATTATATCTTTCTGATAGATCGTTGATAGAGCTTAAAATCTGCTGTGGTTCTTGCACTTCTTGATGTTGGTTCTGATCAGAGTCTGTTGTTACGGAGTGGGAGTTGGTTGAGTAAGGACACATGGCAGCTGATTGATCATACGATGGAGAGACTTCTCGCTGACTTAAACTACTTTGTCTTTGAGAATTTGATTGAGAATTTCTAGAGTAGGGAACATTAATAGGTTGGGGTAATATTTCCGCACGAGCAATACTATTTGACATTCGAGAATCAATGGCAACTGGTTGAGGGTTTACTGCAAAGGGAGCAGTCGCTATAGCTTGAATATGCCATTTACTTAGGTCCTGTCTATCATTATATTCGCAACTTTGTCTTTGATTATTCGCCGTCACTGGTTGAGCACTTGTAACAACCTGAGGCAGATAAGGAGGAGCAACTTCAGGACGACTAACAAGCTGCTGTTGAGGAATCACACCTTGAGGGGCAGCATTCATTGAATAGGGCAACGCAGTAGCCGTAAGAATAAGTGGTATATAATAAGGCACTGATCCAGGTAGCTGATCGCCGTAGTGTTGTTGTTGAGCACCCATCGCCACCTGTAGAGTATTTGTTGGATACTGGAAAGTTCCATCTGGTGAAGTTTGTGTGATATAGGCTCCATATTGTTGTTGGGTTTGTGGTTGCCTTTGCTGAGAAGGCTCAGACACCTGCTGATGTGTAACACCTGGTGGTGTGTAAGATGCATATTCAGGTCTAGTAATATAAGCTGCGTCGCCAGTAGTATAAGAGGGTTGATGCTCCGATAAACGCTTTAGGGACTGGGCTCTATGGTATTGCTCCATCTGAGAAATATCGGGCTGGGTATTTGGATATTGTTGTTGGTAGGATGGATTTCGATCCATTAATTCCTTAGCTTGAAGATTCACACCTAGCGCACCGGACACATTTCTGCGAACAACTGGAATTTGTAAAGGTCCTTGTTTGAATCGCTGATTACCTCCGTATTCTTGATCAGGTGCTACATTCTGTAGCAGTTGTTCATTCAATCTGTGTTCAGAAACATCCGATGTACGTGTTCGAGGTGCTTCTAATTGAAAATTTGGATCACACGGCAGGTTACCACTTGAGTTTAGTGGAAGAGGCATCAGATGTAAGTGCAGTTGCGTATTCGGAGATGCTTGGCCAGGTAAAACATCACATCGGAAGTTTGAACTTGCGGGATTCTCATTGGGCGTATTACTTCGCATATAAGGCTGAGCGGAATCACGATTAACATTGTTTGAGTAGGGAGGTGCTCCACTCAAATGATCAAATGTTGGCACTGGCGGATGATTTTGATAAGGAGAAGCCTGCTGGAATCCAAAAGGGGCATTTGATGTATTTGTTATGAAATGCGTATTCAGCAGACCTTGGGAATCCATCATTACTACTGGAGTGGAATTAACTGATTTACCACTTTTCCTTAGTTCTGGAACATAGTTATTAATCACTTGGCAATCGCAATCGTTTCTGTTCGGTGATACAACATACTGTTGATGGGCAGGGGAAGTTTTGGGTGCAACGATTTTATATAGTTTACCGTGTTTGCATCTGCGCATGTCAATATACGAATGCATTCTTGATACTCTGTGTGGACTTTCAACTTCGAATTTTATTTGATTTGCTGCATTTGATGCGGAGGAATCCTGAATCTCTGAGATATATTCATGTTGTGAATGCTTAGAGCCTGGATTTAGAGTTAAAGAATTAATCGATGTTCTTTGTGAGCCATGAATCGATTCTGAATATTCATCACCATTATTTTCATTGTGAGAGAGAAGACTTCTAGGATCTTCATAGGATCTTAAAGGTGAACATTTTCCTGATGGCTGACTCAGAGACATCTTATGAAATCTATGACTAGCTGGTGATTTGGATTCAGATGCGGGAATAACTCCACAATTATGACTTTGCAGGCACCGATGAGTTCTCGATGTCCTTGAATGAGACTTATGTTCACTATGTTTCAGATATTTCCGTTCATGAGCATGGCTTGTACGATAATGGTTGACAGGAACCAGTTTTGCTTCATCACTAGATCTTAATTCATCTCCGGGTCTCCAGTCTCTAGTATTATGCGGTGAAGGGTACTTGCTGTTTGATTTCAGCTGCATCATTGTGGGGCACTGTTTGATAATGTCCTTCTCGTGTTTTAAAAATGTGATGCAATTTTTCTCACTATGATATTCCAAATTCTTTCCTGGAATTTTATCATTAAGTCGATAGTGCTCTTTGTGACGCTGTGATAGTGTCTGACAAGACTGATTATTTGTTTTCCTTAGATAAGAATTACCCGTTTGTCTTTTCCCAAAAGAGCCATCAATGTATATTGTTCCTTTTTTATTGGTCTTTACAATGACATTTCTAAAGCTGTTGTGATCATTCAATGAAGTTGCCAGAGCTGTTACAGAAGTTAATGAATCTACATTTGAGCCCGTCGACACATCATCACGATTAATTGGACTTTTGGTATTTATTTGCCTTCGATCATTTTTGTATTTGGAGAGGGACATCGTATTACCACCGTTATGTAGATTTCCATTTAATACAGCATTTCCAGTATTATGGAATTTTATCATGTTTCTATGATAACTTCTTTTCTTCTGATTATTCATGTAATCAGCAACTTTGAAAACAGTTTCCCTTATAACCGAAGGATTTATCACACACCCATTGGCGATAGCATCATCAAACAGCTGTTGTAATGAAGTTTTCCTACTGTTTTGATTGTTCTTTACCAGAACTGGTGAATTAGCGGCTCTGTGAAGTTGCAGAATCTGTTGTATTATGGCATTAATGCAGTCATTACATAATTGGTCAGAAAAAGGTCGAGTATCGCGTGGGTTTTTACGTTCTGCTATACATCTAAGCATATCCTGTAGCTTTTTGTTATCAGCATCATTATCTGAACAATTACCATCTGATGTCGTGTGATGTTTTCCCGTTCTTGATTCTTTATCATTACTCCCAGGTTTTTTATGTCTCTGCTGTTGGTCTCTATCTGGGTTATTGTGATTTGCTACTTCTTCGCAAATATTCTTTATTATCGCAGAAACAAGTGGAGTCAAATCTTTTGATTTTCGCTTTTCAGATGATTTTAATTTATCTACTTGATGATCTCTATCTCTGGATTTTGCAATCGCATTTTGATCATATTTATGAGCACTTTTGACTGACTTGTCAAAATGAGAAGAAGAGCTTTGATTTTGTCTCAGTTTTGAATTTCTTGATCGTTCACTTTCTTGTTCCTTTAAATTTAGATCACCAACATTATTGAGTATCTTTCTATCATCCGACGCATTATTTATTTGTTCTTCGCTTTGCCTCCCCGCTGCAAGATGATCTGGACAATGCAGTCTTCTTTTCGCTTTCTTCTTTCCTTTTAGCTTTTTATTGTGGCTATTCTGACTGAAGAATAGTTTATTTATCTTTTGCACTCTTCTTTTAAGCATTTCGTCTTCGGGGAATTCATTAGATATTCCTTGCTAGTCACATTGTTCGAAAGTTCATGCACAATTTATAAGGAGGCCAACTAAAGTGCTCCATTATTCCAGTTGCAGCTGCTGTACTCAGATTTTGACTGGCCGGGTAGGCATAACTATGGAAGAAGAGTTTGAAATAGATAAATGATTGAACTTGATTTGATAATGAAAATTCGAATGTCTATGTTGATGCGCCTGAATTCAGCGATCATTCATTTTTGAAAGCTCACGATAAGCCATGGAAATAATAAATCACCATTATACAGACTTATGGATATCTACATGAAAAAATGAGTTATTAGGGAACCCTAGATACCGATGCTGCGCTATGCATGGAGTTATACATTTAAGATAGTGAAATGTCTATTGCCTGCTTTCTCGCAGATAAAGCCTAGAAAATGCACTCATATATAATCACTTTATGTAAATTTTCAAGACAATTAATACACATTTTTAATTAGTTGTTTATTTGCGTAAACAACGCAAGTGAGACGGGAATTACCAAGTCTGTCC